>JAOEHY010035655.1:15731-83273 GCA_025447955.1 Psilopsiagon aurifrons
GGAGGCACTGGAATGGGTTGCCAAGAGAAGTGGTAAATGCTCCATCCCGGCAATGTTCAAGGCCAGGTTGGACAGAGCTCTGGTGACCCGATCTAGTGTGAGGCATCCCTGCCCATGGAAGGGGGTTGGAACTGGATCACCTCAAGGTCCTTTCCAGGCCAGCCCATACTATGATTCAGGCTGGAGGAGCTGGTCCCAGGGACAGCTTGAAGCTGGAGCAGAAGGGAGCTCGCTTGCCATCCCAGGGAAGCAGGATCATGTCAGCATCACCCAGAGTGTATCAGGCAAAGAGCATGTGGGTAGAGGTTAAAGAATTCCCTGATATTTCAGTGGCTGATTGAAACCAGACTGAAACCTCTGCCTGGGGGAGCTGCTGCATTTCATTAACTAAAGGCAGCTTCTTTTCATCCTACCGGAGTGGAGCTGCCAGGGACAGACAGAAAACACGATGTTGATATCACACTTGTGATACGATCTTATCAGCTCCTGCCTGTGAATTGTGACCAAGTTTAATTGACTCTTTCCCCAGGGTTGGTTGGGGAAGGTTCCCCTTCCTCAGCAAAGGAGTTTTCCAGATGCTTACTTTAAAGGAGGCAAAAAAAAAAGGGATTTTCTTTGGCCACCTTTCCAGCTTCCAGCTGTGAAGTGCTGGAAATGTGTTTTTCATTATGTCCAAGAGAGAAATGTTTCTTTCTTCCAATTGGGATGGCAGTAAATATTTCAAAACATAATATGCTGTAGACAAGCGAGTGAGTAACACTTGTTTTCCATGCAGCAGGTCTTGGCTGCTGTGATGAACGGGCTGGGGAGTCGCTGTGGGCTTGTCTTAACACATGGGCTGTGCCCATTCACTTTGGGTATAGATTCAATAACCAAGTGTCTGCTTCTGCCTTCAGGTAGCTTCGCATTAATAAAACCCCCAAACAAACAAAAACCAAAGCAGAAATGATCCGGAATCTGTAGCAGCCCAGTTGCATTGACCTCCCAGCGTTCCTGCTGTCAGCAAACACACATTGCTCTTGCAGCACATCTCCAGCCTACAACTCCTTTCTCCTCATCTGACCCTGGAACAGTTGAGTTCTGGAGTGAGCCTGATAAACTGGTAATGGGGCTATTTTGGATGAAGAGGAGGAGGGTGAATTCCAGCTTTGTGGAGTATTCCCTCCTGTGCCAGTGTTGCTTTGCTCATAGCAAGGATGCTCCAGCTTGCGTGCTTCTGGTGAGCGTGGCCAGGGCACTTCTACAAATGGGGGGGTTGCAGGACACCGCCTTGCACCTATTCCAGCTGATCTTAAGTAGTTGTGTTGCTGAAGTTTGGCAACTTGGATCTTAAGTCACCCATCCTGCTCTCTGCTGCCTATGTGCCCTTAAAGATGTCTCCATCCTCTATTTCTTCTCTGTTTTCTGTGGTAAGAGCCCAAAGCTAAGAAGAAAGCAGGATGTGAATTGACTTTTCAGGCATGTTAGACCTTCGTTCCCAATGTGGGAATGCTTTAAAATCTGTTTCACCCACAAAGACTGCAGCATAGTTTTCACTTTAAAATAGTGTTTAATAAGAATTTTTTAAAGGAATTAAAATACCAATAGAAGCAGGAGGGCATAAGCCAAACATTAAGAGAAAACCCTTGAGGATAGCATGAGTTTGTGAGCAGTTTGGTCTTGAACTCTGTGGGAACTGGACTAGATCTGTGAGGTCTTCCCGGATATCCCTACATAATTCAGAGCCCTAAAAATAGCTCAACACTCAAATAGCCTGAGTGACCTCAAAGCTGCTTTGCAAGAGACTTGCAGCATAGCCAGAGTAGGTGAGCACCCTGCAGCACATCTGGGCTTTAGAGCCCCCTGAGGAGGCAGTTGGGGCATTGCTAATTGGATAGTGGTCTTCATTAGCATCAGGCTTTGATGGATAGAGCTCTTGAGTTTGCTTCTGCAATGAGCACATAGTGCTGGGGGGGGACTGTAGCCTCTCTTGGAAATGCGAAGTGAATCTAAAGGGTCCAGTTAAGTCTGTCCCAGGAGGGGTTCACAGAAGACCTCAGCACCATGGGTTGTGCTGGCCGGGAGCTGCTGCAGTGATTTATTCAGTGCTGACCCATGGGGCTGAGCTGCTCAGCGGAGGAGATGTGAGCATATGCACAAAGGTACTTACAATGGAGCTCTGGTTTGAAACAAAGCAGCCAATTTCCTTTCACCACAGACAGGCCTTATCTTGGAAGATTACGTCTGTCTCGAATGGAGCCTCTGCTGTCATAACCAGCTCTTCCTGGATGGATACAGGCTTGAGCAACAATCCCATAGCAGTGGGCTGGGCTCTGGCTGTGCCTGGTGAGCCCTGGTCTGTGTGGGAAGTGCTGGGGTGTTCTGGTTTTGGGGGTTTATTTAAACTGGTGGAGGAAGAGAGCTGCAGGGGCTGTTGTCCTGCATGTTGCTGAGCAGGGCAGCTCAGGTGCCTTTTGTGGCATCTCAGTGGTGCCTGACTGCTGCTGTGGGGCAGATGGGTGCATCACGTTCTGCTGCCAAGGAAGAAGGCTGCCTGCAGTCCATCTTGCTGGTGTGACAGGCATGAAGATTTCTCTCAGTTGTCATGTGTGCATGTTGTCCATAGCAAAGGTCTTCTCTGGGACATGGTCTCCTTACCCAGAGAGAGAAGGTTGCGTTCTCCAGCTCCTTGGGAACGCTTTTCAGTGCACTCTCACAGATTCAACTGCAGGAATTGACTGCTTTATGGTTGTTGTCCAAAAAGGGTTGAAGATTGGTTGCTTCCTATCCAAGAGTAGACCACGTTTTATGGTCCTGGCACAACCATGGCTGAGATGTCTTTGCCTTTCCTCCTTCTCCCATGAGTCCAGTAGGTGCTGCTAAGCTTGAGATCAGTGATGGGCTGCAGATGGGTTTGTCTGGTTTGACCTGTCAAGCTGTGCTCAATGTGCTGGGGGAATTCTGTAGTAACCCTGTCCTTACTCCCCAGGGGGAGATTGCTTCTCTTCATCTCTGCATGCAAAATGCCATCCTGCCTTTGCAAGTGTGCTGGATAGTTGGGTTGCCAAAGAGTTTGTACTGGTGTGTATATATATATATACACACTTCTTTTTAGCTCATTCACATTGTTCTGTGATGTTAGATGTTCTTTTTGAAGCTGGGGGCAGGAAGAAGCTGGAAATCAGATGACAGCAGAAGGCTGGAGTAAACCCTGCAAGTAGAGATAATGCACTTCAGAGAATACAGGTGAGCTGCCAGGCTGAAAGGTTCGAGGAAATCTGAACTTCTTGCCTTTAGGATGCTTATTTCTCTTGGCACAGGCAGCTTGGCTTGTGATGTACCTCAAGGAGCTTCTGATTTAAGTGGGACCATCCTTTAGATATAAGTTTTTATGTTCAGAGCTGGCTGACATGTATAATGCTTCACTGAATTCTTGGGGTTTTAATCTTAGTCCATTTAAAGGATTTTGCTCTTATACCTGGCCTAAATCACAAGGTCTCTCATGTAACCTCTTGAGCTTTTTCTCCCCTTCATTCTTGTTCCACAAATCTGTCTTGTGATGTCTGATGCTTTCACAAAGAGGAGAAATTCATCCCTGTGCCTTTTGTCTTGGTTTTCTACCCTCCCACCCCAGCTTGTTGGGAATTTGGTGTTGTATCATTAGCGATTTGTTAACCTAAGGGAGAGAGGTCTGCATTGCAGGTTTCTCTCTCTAACTGCCTGAGTTCGGGAGGTGTTGAAAGCAGTGTGATGATGGGGAGATACAGTGAGCTATAGGGGCTGGCTGAGGGTCACCCTGGCTCCAGGGGGTTTAAGACACTTTCAAGCCAAAATCCATTCTTGAAGGTTGGTTTTGGAAATTGCTGAGCACTATTATCTCAATGGAGCTTGAGGTGCATCGTGAGCTGTCTGCCTTCCAGCCCAGTTTGGACCCAAACTGAGAACCAGACAGGCTCTCCTTTGTGAGCATGCCAATTTCTTTGCTTGGCTTGAAATACCCTGCATTAGTAGACACCCCATCTTTACTGGGGTGTTATTTAGCCACAAACAGTGTTTGCTGAGCTTAGACATCAACAGTACAATGTAGGTGCCGCTTACTGTGCTACAGAATGATTTGCTTCAGCTCTCCCAAGCTGATCTGCAGTGGTCCACACGGTTTTAATGTAGAAATCATGCGAGAATTGATGGCTCTGCTGCTGCTGCTTAATTGCAGAGCTGAAGAACTGAAGTGGTATGAAAGGTCAGACCAGATTTCTTAGTGAGGAGCTGTTTGTTTGGAGGAAGTTGAGGAATTTTGGCCTAGTGCACGCTGAAATTCCTACTTGGTTGTGTGGGAGCTTGGGCTCAGGGCAGGCAGCTCCGCTCGCAAATCCATTGAGGCTTTAATTTGTAAGGACGTGAACGCTTTGCATCTTGCAGGCTGTGCTGTGCCTGCCCCAGCTGGTGGTGGCTTCCAAGAGTGGGAATCAAAGGAGATGTGCAGGAGAGCCCCCTTTTATCCCAGAAAAGGTCATGGAGGTGCATGGGCAGAGCCTGGAGGACCCAAGGACACCATTGCCTTTGAGCTTTGCTGTGCTGGGCCATGGACTTGCACTTCTTCCCAGCTGTGCCCATACATCTGGGTCTGGAATGTGCCATGTCCTAATGATTTGGTTTCATCACGACTGCTGCCAAAGTCACAGATTCCTTCTATGTGTTTTGAAAGCAAACAGCCAGTTACTGCGGGCACTTTCTTCTCTGCCTCTCAGTGTGCGTGCAGCTGGGTGAACAGTTAACCAGCCTAACCGAGAGCTGTTAAATTATACTGGAAGAAATGGGAAAGATTGGGAGCAGCTCTGAGCAATGCCTGGCAAATTCTTGGTGAAATCTTCTCATGGTGATGTTGTCCTTGGCTGGGAGAGTGATGATCATGGTCTTTCAATGAGATTCTTTCTTTTCCTTGTGCTCAAGGTCATCGTTTCTACCCTGTTAGGCTGTTGATAAACAGGAGGTACCAGGCAGGGCCGTCACTATGAGAAATATTACAGCTCTTGACTCCAAGCCCATCCATTCTCTCTGACCCAGGAGAGGATGCCCCAGGAGGCCTTACAGACTGCTTTGATGGTTTGGCATCAAACCATCGTTGTTGGGGCCTGGGCTGGGCTCTCCTCCAGCCCTGCTCTGGTGCCTGCTGGGCAGAGATGCTCAGGCACTGGGGAGCAGGGACAGGTTTTTCTCTAAAGTTGGACCTTATTCTCTATATGTAGCAATAAGTCATGACAGATGGGGTTTTTAGCCATGCAGGGATATGTTGTGGCAGCATACTGTGCTATCCTCTCCTTTGTACACGTGTATTGTCTGTTGTTTGAGTCTTCCTTCCCAAAGCCACCAGTTGATGTTCTTGAGATATTGGTTTAAGATTGTTCCCTGACCAAAGGCAATGTTGGGATGAGCTGCTCCTGAAAGAGGCTGTCCCTGTGTACAGGAGCACTGGAGAATGACTCGGAGCCAAATGAAATGGACTTAAAAGGTTTATTTGCAGGAACTCACTGTGGGGCATTGAGCCCTTCATCCTGGACTGGCCATGTCCTTCCAGGCCAGAGAGGTGCTTGGTCAAGTTTGCTCTAAAAGACAAATATTTGAGTCTTGTCTGTAAGGGGTTACTTTACACTTCTCCCAGCAACCTCGTAAGTTGCAAAGGCCGTTTCAGTCGAGTGCAGGGTAATTCCTAATGCACAGTGAGAGCTCAATGTGGGTAAAGGCCTTATCTGTAAGTGACTAAAGCCTCATCCCAAGGCATTCCATCCATCCCCTTCTATCCTGACCACACTGTGCTCTGGTGTGACACTGCAGTTACCTACACCCACCATGGGCATATCTGCCTCCAGTGGCACTTGGGTGTCTGTTGAGCAAACACAAGGCTCATTCAGGAAGGACCCCGCTTGGTGGGGTTTAAGCACACACGTGTGTTTGATGATGGACAGGTTGCTGTCTCAGCATCCCCTGAATGCTGTATGTGTAACTGTGCTGTTTGCAGCTCCAGGCAGGCATGGATTTAACAGGATGCTCCCCAAAACCTGCATCCTGCCCCTATTCCTCCATGCGCTTCTCCTTAGTGTCAGCTGCCTGAACATGCTGCATGTCAGGCTCTACTGCTGCCCCACGGGTGGTTATTTCTAACACTTGTCTATCCAGATCTTCCACTCAGCCCTGTGCGGGCTCCTGGAGCCACAGGTGATGGCACTGCTCTGTCCTGCCAAGTGCTGCAGATTTGGTTCCCTGAGGGTTTTTGGCAGGAGAGTGTATTGCTCTGGCTGGGGAGGGACAATGCGCACAGGGGGTGCTGTGCAGATAAAGCAGTGTGTGTGTGAAATTGGACGAGCCAAATCCTTCTCAGAATTGGTGTTTAAAGAAAAACCCTTTGTGGAAAATGCTCCATCAGCTGTTCCTTAAGCCAAGCTGCTTAGAGAGGGAACAGCAACTGCGTGCAAAATAACATCATGAGACGTTGGGTGGCTGCTGCTGTTACGCCACCGAGCAGGTTTCATGCTGCCTGGTAGCTCCACATCCCCGGTTTCCAGGAGAGGCTTTTCCTTGATCTCTCTCAATAAAACCCTTGCGTTTTGAGAGAAGAATTTGGAAACAGGCTGGTGCCAAACCCGGTGCTTTCCTTGTGCCCGGTCTGGTGCTCACCTCTCTCCCCAGTGCTGCAGAGGTGTGTGAACAGCTACAGCTTTGCAGCTCCATCCTCTCCCCTTGAGCTCGGGTTTGTGCATGTCCTGGGCCAGGCAGGGGATGCTGTCACCTCCTGGAGCAGCAGTGGGCTCAGGGCAGCCTCTGCCTTGTCCCAGAGGAAGATAAGAGCTGCCTACCTGCAGCTCTGGTTTCTCTCTGAGGTGTTTCCAAACCTGAAGGGCTTCTGCGCATGGGTGTGATGGGTTGCAATGGGCTCTGCAGACAGTGGAAGGGGATGGATGGTTGTTTCTAAAACTTGGCCATCTAAATCTTGGGGTAACGACTGCAGAGGAACCTTCTCCTTCAGAACCAGCATGAATGGTTTGAGAAAACGTCTTTTTCAGAGCGAGGATTGAGCATGCAGACAAGAATGAGGCAGGAGCTGCTGTGAGCAAAGGAGGGGAACAGGCAAAGTGTGTTTCAGCTCACGCCCATCTTTCAAACACTGACTTTTGTGCTTTTCTGTGCAGGGTTTGTTTGATCTCAGGGGCTTGCAGTAAATGACAGGATAAGAAGCCAGAGCTGCTTGGAACCTTTTTCTGCTGCCTAGAGAGGTTGAAATAGTTCTTGTGTGATCGGAAAGAAAAGGTTGGCACATGCTTCCCAGCAGCTAAATATGAGAGATTTTAGGAAAGGATTCTGATGTGTGCACTGGGAAGAAAGCAATGTGCTGTGGGACAGCAGGGGGATGTCAGTCTGTTAATGAGTAAATCCATTGCTTCCATGAGAATAAATGATTGCAGGCAAAGGATGCAAAAAGGGCAGATCACTGACCCAGAGCAACTCGAAGCAAGCCAAAGCTGTCTGGCTTTCCCAGGCTTTTCCACCTTCCACGTGCTTGTTTGCAGAGAGAAAAGGTGGATGGAGAGGTTTGGTCACTTACTAGCTTTAGCTGGGCAGCTATTGCAGGGCAGAGGTGACCTGTGCTCCTAGGGAGCTGCTTTTCCATGGTGCTGTGGACCAATAACCCCATCCAGGCTCTGGCCTCTGCCACATCTTCAAGGTTTGGGCTTGTAGCCACAGTGTCGGGCCAAGGAATGGATGGGCTTGGGGGGACGAAGCAAAAGCATCGATCACTTTTGAAAGCTTTGGGGGAAAAAAAGAAGGAAAAAAGATCCCAAACGCTTTATACAGTGGTTGTGAAAAGGTTCATCTGGGTTTTTTCTGTGCTGTCTGCTTCAGACCAGGCTTTGCAGATGTGATTCTATGATTGTGTGTCTGGAGATGCTGTGTGTGACCCAGTGTGCCCCAAACTGCTGCTGGCTGCTGCTTGTGGCCATGCTGTGCCTGTCCAGGAGGCCTCGTGTGCCTCTGAGAGCGGGATTTATTGCCCATGCACTGAGCAGCACCTGCTCGCCTGCTCTATCCAATCCTTCCAGGAAATCCCAAGCAGGAATACAGCAGCACTGGTAACGCTATCCACACGCACGTTCCACAGGAATATTTAGCAGCGGTTAGGAAGAGATGAACTGCTTTGTTTTTACATGGTGCTATTTAATGAGTCAACACCAGAGGTAATAAATCTGTCCTACGTAAAATTAGAGAGTGGTTTACTATATAAACTACTCCCGTGTGCTCCGGGGGCCAGGAGTAGAGCTACACATAGCTCCTGGACAGCACTGCCTGCTCGTACCTTCTTGACAAGGGCCTCTCTTGCTGTTTGCCCACGTGTAGTTGTCAATGTTACAACAAGGTGGAATTGACTTTTGGCTAGTAAATGTTACTGTGTGGCTTTGTGACGCCTCGGAGGACTGGCAATGGGGCTTCACCAAAAATCCCTCACCAAAGAAACATGGGATGTGGCTGGGTCCAGCTTTGCTCTCCTGTTTTCCACGTGTGCCTCCCAGAGCTGGAGAGCTGTGATCATCCTCTTGAGGGAGAGAATACAAGAGAAATGTGCAAGTTTGCCGCCATGTGCTGCTTATATAGGTAGGTAGATGGATGGATGGACAGAGAACGTGCTGCTCCAAATCAACTGAGTTTCTGTTGCCTCGCTGGGTTCTGGTTTTACTCCTCAAATCTTTGAACTCTCACACAGGGCGGTAATTCAGTATTAGATTTGCCTGGGATTTTGGTGCTGGCTAAAGCTGCCCGCTACCCAAACACACAAAAAGGGCTGGAGTGGGTGGGAGATGGAGCAAATGCCTTCATCTCCATCTTCCTTTGCTTGCTCCATCCTTCTAGCCACTGGGGCAGCCACAAGCGATTGTTCCTAAGGAAATACACCAAGCACACTAACACAGCAGCAGCTGGATGGAGGGATGTTACTGTGTTCAGAAGAAGCTGATTGCTTATTGAAGTACTGTCACAATTTCTGGCTGAAAACTCATTTCGTGTAATCCCAAGCCATGGTCAAAGGCTGGGTTGTACCTGGTGTGGTTTTATAGGAGTGAGAGCAAGGGATCTGCTTGACTGGAGACAAGTGTGTGTGTCAGATCTGGTGCTTCACCTCCTTCCTCCATAGAGTAGGGAAAAAAATTTGCCTAAGGGACTAGGAGCATAGAGGTTTTTATTCATCTCACTGATAATAGGAGCTAAATAAAGGCTTTGGAAAAAACCCGACCATTTCTCTTGCAATATTAGTTGGGCAGAACTGCACTGGAACTGAACATGGAATGAAGTCTGGCTTTTGTGCCAGCTCTATTTTTAGAGTTTACTGCTCCATCTCTGTATCTCTCTGAGATTTCTCAGCACATGCACTGGAAGCAGGCAATCTGCCTTGGTGTTTTCCGGCAGGAGCTGATATTCTGCAAGATAAGGATGTGGGATGGAGCGACAGGGGACTGGTCAGATGTGACACAAATCCCTCTGAATACCAGGATACGGCTTCTATTCCAGGATGGGGTTCACTGCGGTCACAGACTCCTAGAAGTTTTCAGTGCTCCATGTAGGAATGGTCATGGAGGGCTGTGGGTGTGCTTGTTGGCTGCCTTCTTTGTGTCCCAAAATTGCAGTCAACAGCAACAGTCTAAGTGTGCAGCAGTGCTAGCCATGGGTTTGGGTATGGAGCTCAGGAATCATGTTTGGCTTTGAGAGCAGGATTGAAATGTCCAAGCTGGGCTTCAAGTGAAATAGTGTAGTTGACCCAGCACTATCCAGTAAAAAGCCAGAGGTTCTTGTTCTTCCCTGTGAAAAGCAGCAATAAGTAGTTGGCATGCTCCCCTGGACTGGGATATTTAACCCTGCCACTGGGGTTGGGACTGGCCTTTCAGCTCCCAGCCAGCATGGACACAGTTCTCCCCAGTGCCCGATGTGTGGATGTGTCTCCCATGACTTCAGATGTCCTGAAACCATCTACGTCGTCTTCCAGCTCGAGAGGGCTCGTGCGGGTCATGAGCCTGTGCGTGCCCGACCCCGCTGCTCCCCAGTCGCGGGGGTGCACACAGCGACCAGCAGCACTGGTTCTTCTCTTGGCTGCTGTTTGCACTTCGTAAAGCCCCAGGCTTGGATTTGCTTCAAGTCTCAGTGTGCAAAAGCTGACTCTCCCCAGGCCCTGGTTTGACTGGATCCTAACCCATGCTCTCCAGAGGCAGGGGATTTCTGAGAGCTTCCCAAAGTGTGAGGAGTTTGGACTCGAGCACGTTTAATAAGGAACGTTTTATTTCCAGCACGAAGCTGGACAGTGGAGACCCCCCAGAAACTCCAGGGATTTACTGACTGTAAACTTGGAGCTGGCTTTGCGAAAGGATCAATGCAGAAGATAGGGAAATGCCTCACATTTCTAGCGTTGTGTTTGTGGTTGTTGTTCATTCAGGGCAGAGGCTCTCCCAGTGCCTGAGACCAGAACATGTGTACGTATACAGGAGCTGCAGTGAATTTTGTCCACCTAAAAGCTATGCCAGATTCCAGCAGCAGCATTCATTTATTCCCCGTAGGATAAAGCTGGAGGAGGATTTACAGTGGAGGGAAGGTGTAACTTCACTTCAGTGGTTGGTATCAGCCCCCTTTCCGTGCCAAGAGGCAGATGTTGAGCTGTGAGAACTGGTCCTGCAGAGGAAGCAGCTGCTTGAGCTGAAGCCTCTTGGGCTTCACTAACAAATAACAGCTCTGCAGAGGGGGTAAACAGGCAGAAAATGCTGTTCCTCCAAAAAAGCTTGGTTTCATGTTCCTTGACAACGCGGAGCTTGCAGAGGGGAGGTAAGGCAGCATTTAGGTCTGTTTCTTCTCAGTCTGCTTGCAAGTCTTTTGACAGCAGGGAACTGTGCTGGGTGACCACTTTGGTACCTTAATTCCAGATGACAGCAGTCCTTACCAGTGCAAACCCTGATAGTAGTGACAAATCCCATCCTCCTGCCCATCCACAGCTGGAGAATGGCCTCTGACCTGCTGTGCTTCAGGATCGTGCAGAGTTCACTCCACCCTGAGCATCCATCTGGAGTCCCCTTAGTCTGCCCCTGAGTTCAGGTGCCAGCCTGCTCTGGGAACCAGAGCAACCCCTGGTAAGAGGAGGAGAGGCTGTGCCAGAGCCAGAGGAGCATCCAGCAGGAGCCTGAGGAAGTTTCTGTCCATGTGTCCTGCAGAGGAGGAGAATGAACTGCTGCTGGTCCACAGGGATGAGTGCACTTGTCTTCTTGCTCCATGCCCACACAACAGCCCTCTGACCCCTCAGCTGAGTGACCATAACAAGATGTGTGTTATGGATGACTCGGTAGATTTGAATGTCTCTTGTCTCTTTTTTCCCTTTAACAAGTCCTCCATGGATTGTCAGGGCTGTGTTGGAGGCTTTTTATTATTAATGCTCGTCCTTTGGCTCAGCGCTGTGTGTGGCTGGGGCAGAGCTGAGCTTCGGGCTGCTGTTCTGGCCCCTCTGCTGATGGTCATGGCAAGGGTAGGAGAGCTGAGGCAGGCAGGGAGCTGTCCTTTTCCTACCCTTGTACAAGTGTCCCTCTGGATACCTGTTAGTCTCTGGGGGGGATGTGTGCTCATACAGCACCAGCTTTGTATGAGGAGAGACTCCTGAGCTATAAATCTCTGCTTTTCAACTGCTAAACTCCCTTTTGGGTTGTTTTTGACGTTAGGAATTTTCTCTGATAACAAAACTTTATTTGCCTTTAAATATCACTTTGTGACAGGATGATGGAGTGGGGATTCTTGGAGCAAGCCTGTGCCAGCCGGGGAAGGGAAATTCTGCTGCAGCTTTTGTTTCATTCCAGCACTGACATTTAGCTCTTTAAAGAGTACGTTTATTTTATCCTTGGCAGGGGGGGTGTGTGCACACATCAGTGTCCAGGCAGACGGGAGCAGCCCAAGTGCTGCTCTCCCCTCCCTGTGGCACCTGCGGAAGGGGAGCTGCTTCGTGGAGAGCCTTAAGAGCATGAAATAAAAGCGAGGATGTTGTGGTATTGTGTGCAAGGTGCAGTGGGAACCTGTTACCCCAAGAACAACCCAAAAGCCAAGGCCCACAGAACAGCTTCATACCCATGGTGCTGTGCATTGTAGTGCTGCCTGCTCGGGTCAAGGCTGAGTCTAAGGTGTCTCCCAGCACAGCCTCCTGAGTACAGCGCATAGCCCCAAAGTCTGTGTTCTGTGTGCACTCCGGTGGGAGCTGAGCTCCCTAATCTGGCTCTGCAGCAGCTGTGTCATACTACGATCCTTTTAGATTCGGAGGATTTTGCTCTGCAGGCTGCTTGTGAGCAGCAGCACCTGCAAGGTGCCCACTCATGTATTCAGCTTGGATCCCTCCAAGCTCTCCCTGGTTTTCCCAATGCTTTGAGCAGCCAACTAACCCTGCGTTCCTTTCTTCCAGCTCTTCCACGTAGCGTATGTCCTGATCAAATTTGCCAATTCCCCTCGTCCTGACCTCTGGGTCCTGGAGAGATCTACTGACTTTGGCCTTACCTACGAGCCCTGGCAGTATTTTGCCTGTAAGTATGCCGGTGTTCCAAAGGAGCTGCAGCTCCATGCCGGGTGCTGGAGGTTTGGTGGAGGCAGCTCTTTGTGCATGTATGAGGCTGCATTTGGAGTTTTTTAAGGAATACTCACTGGTGCTTGCCCAAATCTGTCAAAGCTGGCAGGGTTGGACCTTGCTTATGTAGGTCTGGAGCATGAGATTTCTTATCATCTTGTCATCTCCTCCCTGCTGTCCTCTCTCTGTCTATCCTGTACTGCATCCAGACTGATGTATTTCAGCTCCTCCAGAAGCAAACCAGCTTCCAAGTAACAGAAAATTCAGGATGCAGAGGACAGTCCTTTTGTGCTTGTCAGCACAGGAGATCGGGTACAGCCTGTGCAGGGCAGGGAGCTGCTCGCCTGCCACTGTGCAAGGTAGGATCAGAGACAGCAGCTGCAGTTCTGTGCCTTTGACTTCTCTGATTAAAACCTGATCCCTTTGTAGAAACAGCTGCTTCTATAAAACCCTTCTCCCGAAGGGTCTATGGGGTAGCCTGATGCTGAGGAACTTGTTAACCCCCAGCTCCTCCCTAAAGCAGCCTCAGTAATTGGGAGAAGATGTGAGTTAAGATCTACAGCCAGAGCTTAAAACCTGGCAAGGACGGACCTCAGAGCACTCAGAGGCCTTGCTGTGGGTTGCTCCTAAAGGCTCGTGTTTCTGGCTTAGCTGTCAGCCTGTGCTTTAGGTTTGCCGGTCTTTTTCTGTGCAGGAAGAAGCATCTTGGGGTCTGTTACAGTCCTGTTATTGCATGACCGGGGGCTGAGCAGGGAGCTCTTGCCCCACTTGCTTGTTTCTGCGTGCAGTGGCCGTGCTGCAAGGGCTGGCGTCCTCTTCCCTCCTGCAACACCAGTTCCCGTTACCCCCCCCTTGAGAAGTGACATGCAGTGATCCAGCCCAGTGGAAAATTCCCATGGAAATAAAGAGGTGGCTGCTCCAAAACCTGCCAGATTTGCTAGCACAACAAGCCCTTTGCAGAGGTTTATTTTTGGCCTGGGGAGTTCTGTAGGTGGTCTAATAAAAACACTGCTCAGTTCAGTAACAAGAGCTGTTAGAGACTGAAGTGTCCTCCAGAGACACCAGTGACCGTGGCATGGGTGACACCATCCCCATGGGCTCGGAGCTGCCCCTCCAGCCCTGCTCATCACTGTTGGGTTCCCCAGGCTGCTGCAGTGCTTTTGGGCTTATCCCTGTGGGGTCAGCGAATGACTCATGGAAAGCATCTGTTGGTGTAGCTGAAGGGCTCTGGAGGGACCGTGGCAATGCAAATCCTCCATGCATCACAGCAGGGAGCTCCGTGCTTTCCTTGGCCACCAAAGGAGAAGCAGGAGCGCTGGGGAGAGCACCACTGGTGGTGGTGTTTATCTTCGTGAAGGATTCCCCACGCAGCGTTTCAAATGCGGACAGGACGTGAAAGATGCTGAGTCCTAGCTGCCCCTCCAGGCCCACAGAGCCCCACACATCGTGTTGTGCAGGATCAGCCCACTTTGTCTCCCTTTGCTGGGCAGTGTCACCATGGAGGGGCAGGCAGCCATAGCACAGTGAGGCTCTGCCCTTTCCTCTGCCTAGGGTAGGCTTCTGCAGTTTGTTGTTCCCTTAAAGCATTGCTGTGATTTAAGGCTGATGGGTTGCTCTGGTTTAGCTCAGAGCCTGATCTCTGTCTCTGGAGGAGTTCTTTGGTTTTTCCATAGCAGCTGCTCTTGCTGAGCATCCTGTCTCCATGCCCAGCCAAAAAATGACAGAAATCCATCATCTTGAGCCAGTGGTGACAGGCTCCTCACCTGAGGTTTCCGAATAAATTGCCCTTAAAAACACATCTGGTGAAGCTAAAGCTTGGTGGCCAGGGACCTGATGTTTCCGCACCATCTTCCTGTGGGTTCAAACAGGCTCCTGCTGTTGCCAAAACAGTGTTTCATGGAGCGAGGCCACATTGCTGGAGATGAGGCAACAGAGAGAGGTGAAGGCAGGGGAGGCAGTAGCTCAATGTGCTTCCCCCTTCCTGTTCCTCCTGACTGGCTTAGCCTACATGGAGTGGCTGCTGGCTTAGCAGCACGTGGAGTGATGGGCATGCATTCTGGAGGCACATTGCAACGGATCTGGGGGATTATTCCCGTGAATTAGGTTGATGTTTCCCCACCAGCTCCCTGTGAGCTGAGCAGTGCTGGCAGGAGCAGCGGGTTCTGTTGGCTGCCTTCTCTTTCTTCTCCTCCCTCAGGAGCACTGCACTGCTGAGAGCTCCTGGCACAGGTGAAATGGGTTTAGGAAGGAGCAGCCTTTGCCCCAGACTCTTCCTTGGGGGAACAGTCGCTGAGAGTGGCACTGTGTGGGTTTTGGCATGGGTAGATCTGGGTGCTCACCATCCTGTACAGTCAGGTCCTGAACCACTCCACTGTGTTCCCTTGGCTCTGCCAGCACAGGGATGTCAGACACCCTTGGGGATGAGCGTGATGGACTTGCAGAAGCCATGCGGGGAAGCCAGGACATTCCTACAGCAGCCTTGGTATGCAGTGTTCCCAAAGCAGGTTGCAGGGCCAGCAGTGTGACTGCCTTTAGCCAGCCTTGCATTGCCACTTAATGGCATTAGCCCTAGATAGCTGTCACCAAAGGGTGGTTATGGGTGGCATTGGCATTTCTGCGGTGGCTGTGCCTTATGGTTGCTCACACTGTGTGGTTCTGTGCTGGCTCACTCCTTGGGACCTTAAGGAGCCATGTGAACATGATGGTACGAGCTCCTCCATCAGCAGAGCTCTAGCAGCACAGAGCCCTTCCTCAGTTCAGCACAAGCAGCCTGGTTAGTGTGGGAAAATCAGTGCAGGGCTCTGAATTGTTCCTTTTCTCTCATCTCTGGTGGATGAACAGCTTCCAAGAGGGACTGCATTGAGAAGTTTGGACTGCAAACAGTGGATCGCATCACCAGGGATGACCACGCCATCTGCACCACGGAATACTCCCGGATTGTGCCTTTAGAAAACGGGGAGGTGAGAGCTGCACGTTTCCATCCGCTGGGGTCTCACTCTTCTCAGTGACTGGAGGTGCTCTTACTGACTTTTGGATGCCACTTAATCACTTAAACCAGATGAGACTGGCAGGGAGCCAAGGCAGTTGTCTTGAAGGGAGGTAAAGATTGGGATCAGCTCAGGGAGGGATTAATTTCCTCCACCACACAGAATTGCACAGATTTGTTTTCATAGAGTCACAGAACGGTTTGGGTTGAAAAGGACCTTAAATGTCCTCTGGTTCCCACCCCCTGCCATGGGCAGGAGCACTTCTGCTAGACCAGCTTGCTCCAAGGCCCATCCAATGTGGCTTTTTCCCTCCTTGCATTCACAGATTGTTGTCTCTCTGGTGAACGGGCGCCCGGGAGCCATGAACTTCTCCTATTCGCCTCTCCTGCGGAATTTCACGAAAGCCACCAACATCAGACTGCGCTTCCTGCAGACCAACACGCTGCTGGGGCACCTCATGGGCAAAGCTTTAAGGGACCCTACAGTGACAAGGAGGGTAAGGCAGACCTTGATACCTCTTGCTAATGAGATGGAAGTGTTTGAGGGCTGTGCCACCTCTGGAGAGATGACATCCCTGGGTGCTGCCCATGGGGACTTTCTGTCTCTGTACCTGTGCTCCCCAAACATCTGCAGTGATGTCACTGCTGCTGTGGCTCGAGCTGGAGGCTGCTTGGGAAGCGCTGTGCTCAACACCAACAGTGTGACACTGGGAAGTGCCTCCTGGCATCGTATTTGGCTTTCTGGCTGTGGTGGGAAACCTGACTTGAAGCTAATGGGCTCTGTTAGCAGTGATGGGTCTTACGATAGGTAGATACTGCAGCCTGCAAGGTCCTGCTTGTCACTGTAAGGGAAATATTCCAACGCATCATTTTGCTGCTGAGTCTATGGCAGTCATGAGACTTATTCATAAAGGTATTAATGGCCAACTTCTCTTGTGCTTTCTAGTATTACTACAGCATCAAAGATATCAGCATTGGAGGGCGCTGTGTCTGCCACGGCCATGCAGATGTCTGTGATGCCAAAGATCCCAATGACCCTTACAGGTACATTTTCCAATGTTCTTTGTAAAAGTGTTTGAATTGTGCTAAGAGTGAAAGATTCCAATGGGAGTTGTGTCCTGGCCTGAGCTCATAGCTGTGCCAGCACTGTTGTTCATAGCTCTGCCCTGAGAGGGGATCAGAAATTGGTCCAGCCAAAGTGGCAGAAATCAAAGTGTTTTGTTCTAAGAGGCTGTTTTTCAGCCAGATCAGCTCCCTGGTCTGGTTTCCCTGCCCACTTTGCCATCCCCATGGGAGCAGTGCTGGAATGGGAGGGTGGGCGCAGAAAGACAGTACTGTTGTTGAACATGGAGCTTTCTCATCAAAGCCCAGGGCTGGCTTCTGAACTTGCCTAGAGAAGTCTCTTGCTTCCTTCACGGCTTCTTAAGCACTGGGGCAATTCTTTCATAAACAGATGCTTTCCCAAGAAACCAGAGACTCTACTGCCCATTTCTACTCGTAAGAGCCATAAATCGGTTGTACTACATAGCTAAACAACTACTCTTTGCAAAAGAACAAGAGCATGCAAAGCAGTTACTTTTTGGCTCACGGGACTCTTCTCATCTGCTTTGGCAAATTGCAACGCCAAAGAGCTGCTTCAGACCATGAAAGTTTGCTTCATAGCCATCTGTTTGGAGCCTGAATATTGCCTTTATGAAAGGGATGGGTAGATTCAGCTGGACAAAGGAAGCTTATATTTCTTTCTCATCAGGATCCTGTAGAGCTTTTGGATCTTCTAAAATAAAATTCCACTGAGTCCCAGCCAAGGTTAAAGCTGCTTAAGTACTTAAACAAAGATGTATTGGTAAGCAAGCCTGCCTTTGTAAGCCAAACTCTGACAAAGGGAACTTCATAAATATGTGAATGCACAGTTCCTTGGTTTTGTTTTAGCCTTTGGTGCTGCTGGGTGCAGCATTGGTGTCCTAGGGCAAAAGCACTTTGTGGTGCTAAGTGATTCTTTAACATCTTTGGTGTAGTGTTGGCTTGGGACTCCCCAGGAAGGGAGGGAGAATTGAAGGAGTTGTGTTGGGAATCTTTGTTCAGTGCCACTTCTCCTGACAACTGTCTCTGCCTCCCCAAATTCTCCTCCTCCACTCTCATCGGGATGCATTTGGCATCTTCACCCTTGGCCACAAACCACGCTCTAATGTTGCAGCACATGTTCATAAGCAGCTGTTGCATTTCACCCAGAGCAGATTGTGCTTGCCAGGAGGAAAAAACATTTCCTACTTGGGTGCTTTGTACAGTCAGCACAGAACATCTGTAAAGCCCTTTGGGATCCATCAGGACAAAGATGCTGGCTAAACAGAACTGTTGGCATTGCTGTACCCTGTTAGCAAGCCCAGGAGCATGGAGAAGTCAGCAGAAATGCAGTACTTTCAGTTGAGAAAATGAGTAATTGGTGAAACGCTGCCATTCTCCAAGGCTCTGGCAGCAGCTGTGTGCAGCCTTCCCACTGAAGTGGGCACTGCTGGGCAGTGATCCCACCCGTCCTGCCCTCAGGTAGCCCAGAGCCAGCGTGGTGATGCCTGCCGTAACACTGCCTGGCAAGAGGCACTGCAAAGGCAGTTTGGGCTCAGCTGCACTGTCCCTTCTTGTCATGAGTCCCAGCTGTCAGAAACGTCCTTTCTTCAGAAACCTGTGCAACCCATCTGAGTGTGCTGTGTCCCTCTGCACATGTTCTGCCTCTTCAGACGCTGATGTGTGACAGCAGCAGGGCAAGGAGATGCAAATAGAGGTAGATGAGGAATGTGTATTGGCCCGGCAGGATTAAAAATCCCAGTTATGCCTCAGCCTGTCTGGGAGGTCTCTGCCTCTCGTTTTAACTTCTCTCTTCTGCATAAGCCTGTGTTTCTTGTGCCTGTTGCCCAAAAAGGCAGGATGAGCACTTTGATAGAGGTGAGGTGAGCTAGAAATCTTGGCAAAGGCTTTGGGACATGATGGAGCATGTTCATGAGCTGACTTCCTGGCCATAAATGATAATGTTTACCCAGCTTTGGAAAGCTTCTCTGAAGTGCCAAGTTACAGAGGCTGCACATCCAGCTGTGTTAAGCTGGTAGCACGTCTGATCCCTGCATGTGTGTGTGCACGGGTCTCAGTGTGTGGGCAGGTACAGCCTCCCCGAGGGTATTTGCATTTGTCGAAACTGTCTTCACCCCAGAATCGAATGGGCTGCATTAAAAGACATTGTCCTGGTTAAAGGTGAACATCAGAGGATCAGGCGCAAACCTTTCTCCTGGCAAACCTCATGAGCAGTGAGAAAAGCATCAGCAGGGACCTGGCACATTGCAGACAGAGAGCCCAGACAGGAACCATGTGTTAACATGTGGCTGATGTGAGCTCAGGAGAGCCCTGCAAGTGCTCTGCTTCTGCCTTATAAGAGCCACTCTCTCTGTGGGTTCACGGCCCCATCACGGGTGGCACAAGAGAGGAGGCAACCGCAAAGTCCAGCTGATGCTTCTGTGCCTGATGCTGAAGATAACCAGCAAGACAGCAGCAGCCTGGCTGGTCAGAAGCAGATCTGCAGGAGATAAGGATACTTTCCCATAGCTGAATCCTGAACCTTGCCCATTATGGAAGGGGAAAACACCATGTGTACTGGTAGATCTGTGAATCCCTTTTGCAGGTGATTTTCCCTCGGTACAGTGAGAAGCAGTCAGAGGAAGGGGCTGTTTCTTCTTGGTTGCGCTACTCAGATGTCCCGGTCAAAAGCAGATGCAGTGCTTGTGTGCTGCTCTCAGTTTGACTCAGCTGCTTGCTGGAAACTGTTCTTAGTCTCTGTTACTGAGCATCAATTCCAGTGGGAAGACTGTGGTTTTATTTTTTATAGCAGGATGACCAGGAAATATGTGCTATGTGAACACAGCCGCTCCCTCTTCTTCCTTGTATGTATTCAATCAATGAAACATGTAAACATTGTGGCTTATGCACATTTGTGCATAATTCCCTTGCAGCACAGACCCTGCACAAGGTGCTGTAAAGTTGCTGTGATAGATGAGCTCTCTGAGAGGTCGTTGCTAACTCTGGACACCAGAGACTAAATAAATAGTTCCTCCTCCATCTGAAATGTGCATCTTTACTCATTGAGTGCCATCTTTTTGCATTCTGGGAACTGAACCAGTGCTTTCAAACATCTTGAACATTAAAGAGCCAGGGTGTGTGGCTGGAGCCACGTCCTCCAGCCAGGGAGATAGATTAACGCTGCTCAGCAGGTTTATACGTTGCCTGACTCAGTGACCATCTTTCTCCGCACATATGTATATGGCTGAAGCAAACTTGCTGAGTGTTGCCCCAAAAATTTCAGATCATCCCATATTTCATTTTAATGAGTTCACTTCTCCCATGCTCTTCTATTCACTGTACATACCCTTGCAGGTCCCACATCTTAAAACCACGTGTAGGTAGAAAGCATTCAGCTCACTGCAGCCTTGGAGCGTGTCTGCGCTCCTGCATCTCACCCAGAATGACAGCTCCGTTTGTTCCTAATGTTTGAAGAAATTACATTTATTTTTAAACACAGCTTTTGAATGGAAAAGCTTTGGAGGAGGGAGAGATGGGAGTGGCAGCCCGGCCCTGAGGGGAAATGAGTAATAACAGATAAAAGCTGGAACATGCTGTATAAGTCTAATACAACAGAAAGCGTTTGTGTTGGATGGGAATCGCCTTCTGCTAAGTGGAAGTTTTGGAGGTGATGTCACTGCTGTTAATGAATCACCGTTGCGGTCGAGCAGGGACAAGATCCATCAGTCCAGGGCTGAGATTTCTTGTCTGGTGCCTCCGGAGCCTCCTGTTTACCCAGCACAGCCCGGCCTGTGCCAGCTGGGCAGAGCAGGAGGTGCATTGCACAGAGAGCATGGGGCCAGCATCTGCTGAAGGACTTAATTCAGGTTTCATGGCCTTCCTCTCTCAAGCACAGGTATTCCTGGAGGAGCAGATGGGACCCATGGGTCCCCATCTCTCTCCAGCTCTGGGCTACCCTTTGTTCCTTACTTGCTACCCATGTACAGTGGTGGAGACATCTTTGCACTCCATGCTACTCCCTCTCACGTAACTAACTTCAGCTCAGGCTGCTGCATCCAACCACTTCACATGTTATTGTCTGGCTAGGCAGTGGCACACTGATTTTAATCTAATCCTTGTCTCCCTGTGAAGAAAATAAGAGTGATGCAGAAGGAAGGGAGAGAATGGCACTGTAGGAGCAAAGTTTGGCTTAGAAAACATATAAATCAGCAATTCAAACATTGAGAAAAGCCTTAGAAACCTCTTTTTAGACTATTTGGATTACCAAACATCCCTCATTTGATCCCTGTCATGGCCACGGGCTCAGCTGTACCACGTTCCTCTCCCTTGCAGGCTGCAGTGTGACTGCCAGCACAACACCTGCGGTGGGTCCTGCGATCGCTGCTGCCCCGGCTTCAACCAGTTCCCATGGAAGCCTGCCACTGCCGACAGCGCAAACGAATGCCAGCGTGAGTTGGAGCAGGTTTTCCTTCCTTTCCAGCTGCTTTGCAAGGCACAGCTTGCCCTGTGCTTCACCAGCCCCTTGGTGCGGCGCAGAGAAGCTGTTCACTGCAGTGGTGTGGGGCGATGCGGGAAGTGGAGGTCAGTGGCACTGCAAGGGAGAACGCCTTGCACAGTGGTTAGTTGTGCTCGGTCGAGACTCACGCAGGGAGGCCCATTAGGTCTAATGGGACTTTGGTTCTGCTTCTGTTCCTGTTCCTCCCCCGTGTCCAAGGGTTTATGCAGGCAAGACTCGTTGCTCAATTCCTTCTCCAAGATGAATTACATTTGGATGTGTTTACACACAGGATGTCTTTATTTGTCCAGAGAAACCTTTGGTAAATGCCGACAGTGGAATTTATGCTGCACTGGGAATGCAGAGAGTGGAGCATGGTTACCTCAGACAGTCTCTTATAAACTCAGGGCAGCAAAGCACAGCTCAGTCTTGTGGGTTTGTAAAGAGCACCCTCACTGGGTGCTCACCTCTGTCCTGGGTGGGATAAAAGAGGCAAGAATGTTGCCCTCTAAACCAGACTACTCGAGGCCCCATAGTTGGGTAATTTATTTCTCGTCTATACATGCCTGCACATATTTTGCTTCTGATCTGTGCCTGCTGCGTTCTTCCAGTGCAGACTGGGCTTTGTGGGAGAGTTGCTGCTTCTGTGGTTTTGAACTGGAACACTTCTGGGAGCTTCACTGCTTCATGTAACCACCCAGATGCGTTCAAGCACCTTTCCTCATTGAAAAGTAACCCATCCAAAGTCAAACCCACAAGAAAGGGTTCTTATCTGACGATCCAGCTGATGACTGAAGGGTCTCCGTGGACTCGTGGCTTAGCTAACGTCTGTCCGTATTTTCAGCTTGCAATTGCAATGGCCATGCCTATGACTGCTACTACGACCCAGAGGTGGATCGCCACAAAGCCAGTAAAAGTCATGAAGACAAGTTTGAAGGGGGAGGTGTTTGCATTGACTGTCAGGTAGGCCTGAAGAGCTCCTGTGTTTGTTTCTGCTGCTGCTGGCAGCTCCACCAACCCCTCATACACCCCCTTACCTAGAAATTTAGTCTCAGCCATAGATAAAGGAATGTGCACCAGTAATGACAAGGTTCCTAGCTGTCCCCAGGGTAGCGTCGTTACCTTTGTGATGCTTTAGGGTTAGATCTGCGCTGGGAGGGACAGATTGGTGCTGAGCACATTGGGAAGTCCCTGCCTGGTTTGCAGTGCTCAGGTGCTGCCACCTCTCTGGGTCTTTCTCTGACCACCAAAATGCCAATCTCCTCAGTTTCTGAAGTTCCCAATGGAAGTGGGGAGAGTGGCTCTTCTGCTCCCAGGGTGGCTGTGAGCTGGTTAATTCATGTCATGGTGTGAAACTTTTAGCTCTACGTTCTTGCTGGGAGGGAACAGATTGCTCCCATCCTCTTAGCACAAAGTGGGAAGGGCATTTTGCCATCTGAAGCAAGTGAAATGGGCTCAAGGTCAGTGTGAACCTGAAATTCCTACTGTGTTTATAGGAGGATGCAGTTTGCAGGAAATGCTTTGTTTTCAAGTTGATGTATGTAGAATTCTGAGCAGATTTGGATCTTCTGTGTGCTGACAGTCCTGAGCTCCTTCCTCTGACCCTGAAGCTGTTCATACATCTTGCAGATGAGCATCAATCCTGCAGGTAGAGGAACTGATGTCCCCTCTAACCCACTGTTTTTCAGCATCACACCACTGGCATTAACTGCGAGAGATGCATCCCAGGATACTATCGGTCCCCTGACCACCCCATCGACTCTCCATACATTTGCTATCGTGAGTGTGGTCTCCTCTGCAGGTTGTAGATACTCTCCTGGACTTGGTGGTGCTGGGGAGGGTGGTGTGCAGGATTGGGCTGGGAGATTTTTCGGGTATAGTGGATCTGGCACCATGATGTGGCCACATGGGTGGTTCCTGCTGCAGCTGCTACTGCCCTTGGAAGTGTGTGTGTGCATGCAGGCAGTATGCGTGCCTGCAGTCTCTGCGTAATCAGAAGTGGTGGTGTGTTCCAAGGCTGGAATGAGCTAAAAATGTGTTGTCCCCCTTGCTGTTCCCAGAGGGAAATTGAGTCTTAGCTGTCATCTCTGTACTCTTTCAGCTGATGATTGCAGACCATTTGTCTGCATGCCCTAAGGGAGGGATTTCTAGACAGCAGTGGGTTATATCCTTGCTGGGGAGCACAGCTCAATCTGGAGGCTGTCGCACATCAGCTCTTCTGCACTGTTGCCACCACCACCTCTCTTGGGCATTTGGGATCTCCTGGAGAAGCCTGTGCTGCTTTACCTGGGACCTCACAGTGGGACAAGTACAGTGGCCACAGTTCTTCTAAACCAGACCCAATCTCTATTTTTGGAGAGTATTTGCAGCAGATGGGGGGTCTCTTCCAGAGTCTCTGTGTTGTAGTGATGCTTCCGTGGTGCTCTTGGCTGGCGAGGGTCTCGGTGACAACCACTGCTGCCTTGTCCCTCCCTGCAGGGTGTAACTGTCAGTCTGACTTCACTGATGGTACCTGTGAGGACCTCACTGGCCGCTGTTACTGCAAACCCAATTACACCGGGGAGCACTGCGACGCCTGCGCCGAGGGATACCTCGACTTCCCCCACTGCTACCGTAAGCGGGGGCTACGGGGCTGTGGTCAGGTCTGGGACCCCACAGACACAGAGGGTGCAGGAGGAGCCAACAGCTCCACTTGGGGCTGCTCTCCAAGTGCCTTTGCCCCACGCCATGTGGCGGTTCCCAGGAAGTGTTCCTGCAGGTTGGGATCAAGTCAAAGTTTGGCTTGGGTGGAAGCAGGGCCAGAGCTGAGCTGGGCTGAACCAAGCTCTCTGGGGTCAACAGAAGCTTCCCATTTGGCTGGGGTCTCATCTCTCTGTGAAAGTCATCTTTCCAGAGCCCAGGTTAAGAATGGCTGTAATGGATCTTTGTTTAGTAGGAACACTTTGTTCCGTGTTCCATATCTGCATGCAGCCTGTTCAGCTGTGGGACTGTCAACCCCTTGGTATCCTAACAGGATTTCTTTGAGCGTGTGTGATGGCCTGTGCAATGTCTCTTTCTCTGTGCAGCCATTCCAGCTTTCACTCACAATGATACTGGAGAACAAGTGCTTCCTGCAGGACAGATAATAAGTAAGCAGTGCAATTTTGCTTGTTTTTTTTCTCAGTCACCATCCTATCATTTCTGTTATATCTCACCATCCAGTACAAGAGCAGGTCTTTGGCTTACAGGGCACCTATGTTGTAAGAGGCAGCCCAGACACAGAGTGGTTTTGAGAGAGGATGCAGCCCATGGGGATGTCCTTTCTGGCCTCCCTGTAAAGGAGCATCCCCTAAGGTCACAGAGGGGCTGTGGCTGAGCTGGAACCTGAGCTGAGTTCTCTCAAATCTCAGCCTTTGAGTCCACGTACAAACCTGTCCTTCTGCCGCACTTGCTTGCCCTGTGTTTTCCATGAGGTGGGTCCATGCTGATGGCCCCTCTGCCCAGAGCTGCTTGCTTTGTTGCTTTCTCTGTTGTTCCGAAAGCTCACCCATGCCCCCATCCCTGCTGCCATCCAGCTCCCTTCTCTCTTATCCTCACTTGTCTCATTCATCTCCCTTGAGCTTTTTTGTCTCTTCCCACCAAATCCTCCCGTCTCATGCTCCCCAGCGCGCTCCAGATAACCTTTTCCTTCCTCTGATATTTTAAACTATCTTCCAGACGGTTTTTTCTTTCCCGAGCTGCAATGTCTCACTTCCTTTCCCATTTCCCCACCTCCCCTTCCTCTGATTCTTGGACGATTTTTGCTCTTCCCTCTCCCACCTCTGCTGCTGTCAGTGAAGGCAGCGCTGGCCTCAGCACCGCTTGCCTGCAGCACCCACTTGCCCTGGTAGTGGGAAGGTCTCAGGTGCAGCTGAGCATGGAGTGACCAGAGAAAGCCCAAACCCCAGCCTGGTTCCTGAAGGCTCTGCTTGTTCTGCACAGCTCTTGGGCAATGCTGCACTGAATCAGCTCTGTGGCTGAGGTCTCCCAACTGCCCTGCAACCCCGTGAGCCTGGTGTGCTCATCACCTGAGCAGGGTTTGGTTGAAACATCTGCATCTGGTAGGAAGGTTATTAGGAGGCAAATGCTTGAACTCTCCTGCCTCCCTTGTCCTTCTGTATCATCTGCCCGGCAGCAGAGATTGACCGCTATGTGTGGTGCTTCTTTTCCCTCTCCAGACTGTGATTGCTATGCCGGTGGGACCGAAGGCAACGCGTGTCGCAAGGACCCCCGGGTGGGGATGTGCGTGTGCAAACCCAACTTCCAGGGAGCACACTGTGACCAGTGCTCCCCAGGCCACTACGGACCCGGCTGCCAGCGTGAGTGACTCGGGGTTAGCAGCCCCAGGCTCGCCATGCTGCCTCCCTGCTGGGGAGGAGCGCCTCTCCCTCCTCTGCTCACGCTGGAATTCTCCAGCCCCACTTCCAAGTGATAAGTTCCCATGACTTTTGCTGGTATTTTCCATCCAGCCCTCACCCTCCAGCATCTGCCCAGCCTGGGGGGCTCTTGAGAAATTCCCTGTGGATATAAGCTATGGGCCAGGCACGCTTGCTGTCAGCTGTGTTCCCCATGGTTTCTCCACCAACTGCATTTCCACCCCAGAGGAATGGGCACTCTGGTTCCTTTCCTACGATGGGGAAAGGTGAAGAAGCTGCTTATTTATTAGTGCCCCTGTTCCTTTCCAGCCTGCCAGTGCTCTGGCCCTGGTCAGTACGATGGCATCTGCGACAGTGAGACAGGGCAGTGTCTGTGTCGAACGGGATTTGAAGGGCACTTGTGTAACCAGTGTGCTCCCGGCTACTTCAACTACCCTCTGTGCCAGCGTGAGTATCTGTCAACCGTGGGCCTGGGTGGGCACACACAAACCCAGAGTCTTCTGGCAGGGTTCTAAAGGACTGGAAGGTGGTTTTGAGGATGGTTTAGAGGATATAGCAGTGAAGTTTGAACGCTTCGAGCACCACCTAAATGCCCATCTAGGAACCTTGGGAAGGAAATCATATTGCCATGAGCGTTGTCCTGTGCTCCCAGCACCGGGCACACGGTTTCTCTCTGTTGCAGTATGTGGCTGCAGTGCTGTCGGGACGCTGCCAGGAGGCTGTGACTCCGATGGGAAGTGCTTCTGCAGACCCGAGTTTGCGGGGCCACGGTGTGAGCAGTGCAGCCCTGGGTACCACTCCTACCCTCACTGCTATGGTAAGGGCATTAACCTTCAGCCACCTGCTGAGAAACATGCCTATTTTTGCAAGATTTTGGTATATCCCAAAATCAAAACCTGTGCTGTTTGCACTGTGAATGTGGCAGGCTTGTTTTGGAGGTCATGGATCCTGCCCAAACCTGGAAGACAAAGCAGTTTTTATCAGTCATGCTTCCTCATCAGAACCCTGCTGTGACCTGGTGTCTCAGCTTATGCCTTACTTTGTCTTCTTAGCATTAACCTACTAAACTGTTGAGGAATGTTGAATGGGCTATAAAAAATCCTGGTGTAGCCGTGACTCCAGCTGAAAATGCTGCCTGTCTTTCCAGGGGATTAAGGAATTAATTTAGTTCTGATGGAAATGGTTTATTCCTGCGGGGCTGAATGATGATTCAGACCAGCAGTGGTTGGCCACGAGTCATCAGGCTGTTGATATTCCTCCTCTTACAGCTTGCTCTTGTGATTCCCGGGGTGCTGTGGACAACAACTGCAGCCCTGCTGGCCAGTGCCGATGCCACGTGAACTTTGCAGGACATACCTGCAACCAGTGTGCCCTGGGCTTCTACGGGTACCCCAGCTGCACACGTGAGTAGCCACTATCGGATCTCAGGGAAGGGAATAGCTGCTGCTGCTGGCTTTGTAATGGCTTTCCTTTCCATAACCAGCCTCCTGGTGAGGGTCAGATTAGATATTAGGAAGAATTTCTTCACCAAGCACTGGATGAGGGAAAGTGGTGGAGTATTTATATGTAGTATGTATATAAATACCTTGAGGTATTTAAAAGACATATAGATGTGGCACGTAGGAACGTGGTATAATGGTGGCCTTGGCAGTGCTGCATTCACATTTGGACTTCATAATCTTAAAGGTCTTTTCCAACCTAATTCCATGATCCTATGATTCTATCCACTTCCATGAGCATTGCATCACACTGCTGCTGGTACCAGGGCCGAGCAATGCCCGTGGCAGGTGCCTGCGGCGGCAGACACTCTGCACAGCCTTCCCAGCAGTGTCCCCATCTCCCTCCCTGCCGGCAGTCCGAGTGGAAGCCAGATGGACTCATATGTCTCCCAGCAAGAATTTAGTGCTCATTAAAAAATCATCTGTGATACAATTTCCCTGAAGCAACAAAAGAGCATCATCATCACCCTCTTGCACCATACTAAATGTAGACGCCTGAGCTGCAGCCAGCTGGCAGAGGGCTGCTCACAAATGCTGATGCCGGTGATATGCCTTTGAAGAGGCTGGAGGCAGAGATGAAGTGGTCTCACAGGAGTTAGTGCTCACTTCTGGGTTTGGTTTGTTTTTGTCTCATAAAGCACTGTCCAGATTGCAGAGCTGTAGAGGAGTCGCAGCAAGGAAAGAAGAGAACCTGACTGCTTTTTTATCTGCTGTTTTGTAGCAGCGTTTTGCTCTTTGCCAGTCTGGGGGTGTCTGCCTAAACCAGCCCCTTTGGCAGGGATTTGGGGAGTACTGGCTGGGTAAGGAGGGCGCAGGCAGCTCCCTGGCAGCTCGCTGACCTTTCATGTGATAGGGCAGCAGGATCTCGACGTGCATTCGCAGCAGACAAGTCATGCAGGAAGCGGCAGAGCCGTTGCCCTGCCCTTGCCCCGGAGGCTGCTGACCACATACAGCATCCTCAGGGCAGACCCTGACGGCCAAGTGGGTGTTTGGATGCTAATGGACTGATGTGTCACTGGTCACTGACCTTTAGGGGGTGAAATCACACCTTCTCCTTTTCCTCAGCCAAAACTTCTCCCCACCTCCAGAATTACACATAAATGTACTTAAAAATAGGTGTGATAAACACTGCGGCTTGTATTGTTCTTTAAAAAATGGTGTGTTTTCAACCGAAAGCAAAGAATGAGTGTGCATGTTATTTATAACCCATATTTCTGGCTGATGGGGATGAAGGTCAGGCAGACCAAAGAGGTTGCTGGTGGGAAGGTTTGAACTCAGGAGCCCCCGTGCCCTGCCGCTCCAGCACTTGCTGTCCCCTCTCCTGTAGCTTGCCAGTGCTCCTTGGAAGGTTCCCTGCACAGCACCTGCGACCAGGACACGGGGCAGTGCAGCTGCCGGCCCAGGGTGATGGGGCTGCGCTGCGATAGCTGCCTGCCGGGAGCCTATGGATTTCCACACTGTGAAGGTAACGGCCTCAAGCTGCACCAGGGGAGGCGTAGGCTGGATGTTAGGAGCAGTTTCTTCGCTGAGAGGGTGCTCAGGCATTGGAACCATTGGAACTGCCCAGGGGAGTGGTGGAGTCACCATCCCTGGAAGCGTTCAAACACTGTGTAGATGAGGCCCTTAGTGACATGGGTTAGTGGTGGTCTTAGCAGTCCTGGGGTAGAGGTTGGACTCGATGGTCTTAAAGGTCCTTTCCAACCTGGTTTATTCTGTGATTCTCATTCTCTCATGGGGTGTGACTTCAGTGGCTTGGGACGTAGTGGTGTGGCGGTGGTAAATGGGCTTAGCAAGGGAAGAAATAACCCCTTTTAAGAACAGCCAGGGTGAGAGCTCTCTATAAACCCCTTATGTCTCTCTTCCAGTGGGCTCCTGTAACCCAGCAGGGTTAGTGACTGCAGATCCCTTGCTGGCCCCGGTGAGTATCGAATGAACCCACCAAACCCTGCAGGTCATCTCTATGTAATCCCCTTATTCTCACTTTGGGCCATATCCTTCTTTAAGCTCAGCCCAAAAGCAGCTATTACCCACACCATAGTATCTGACATCATGTTCAGGCACCGTGCTGCAAATTCTCACCTGCTCTTTTCTCCTCATCCCTTTCCCCAGGGCTCCTGTGCATGTCGGGCATACGTCGAAGGCCCAGCCTGTGACAGATGCAAGCCCTTGTACTGGAACCTGACTCCAGAGAACCCCTACGGCTGCCTGAGTAAGGAAATGGCATTTGCACTGCCCCAAAAAGTCCCTTCTGTGTTGTAATGGTGCAAGACCCAAACCCTAGCCAGTGTGGACCATCACTGCGGGACAGGAGGGATGCCTTTCCTTCTGTCTTAACCCTGACGTGATGTCAAAGCTGGGGTGGTCTGGGTAACCCCCACGTGGAGCAGGGAAAGGCTGGAGCCTGGAGCTTTTTGCTTGGGATGAAACACAGGAGTCATGCAGTGAGTTATGCCATTTTCAGCCCTCCCTGCAGACTTCATTTTCTATTGCCAAATGTGCAGAAAAGACAAGAGCTTTTAGTACTTGTGTCCTCAGCAGTAGTTGTCCAAAATTAAACACAAGCCCTTGTGCAGCACAACCCTCTACTTGACCAGTCCCCAGCTCCACTTATCCAGCCGGTATCCTCTGGTGTGGTGGGTACTGTCCTCCATCAGGCTTCATCTCAGGGGCTGATCAATCTTCACCTCTCCCTTTCCAGGCTGCAGGTGTGAGACCAGGGGCACCATCAGTGGAATTGCAGAGTGCCAGCAGGTGGGTTTGCTCCTCTTTGCTTCCGAGCATGTGCTATGTTGGGAGCGTTTCAGCTCCGTCTCTCCCAGCAGCTGCTGGAGAAGCTGTCCTGAAGCTGAGCTCTCAGAGCTTACACCGCAGTCTGGGCTTGCATGAGGACAGAAGATTAAGACCTGTCATAAATTAGGCACCTAAATATTTCTGGGTCTGGCCCAGGACGCTTGGATTTTTGTTTGCCTGCATTGTTGGGTAATTTATGTGGCCACCCACATGCAGGAAGCCATGTAGAGCATGAAACTCGAAATGCTTCTCCAGTGTCTCAGACGAGGATCCAAATAACTGAGAAACAGCTTAGACGTGACTGGAAGGAATGAGCTTCCATGCCTGCTTCTCTCCTAGGGTGATGGGCAGTGTTTCTGCAAGCCAAATACCTGTGGCCAGTTCTGCTCGACCTGCAAAGACGGCTTTTTCAACATGGAGAATGCAAATTACTTTGGCTGCCAAGGTGAGCCCCCTTCATGACGTGTCAGTGGATGGAGCAGCACAAGAGCTGACCCTGGAGCAAGGAGCTCTGCGTGCTTGCCTTGACTGTTTGCCCAGACATGCTCTGACTGTTGGCCTTGGAGAGAAGGGGCAGGAGGTGTCCCACCCACCTCTTGCTTTTGATCCTGCCATGGCCCAGAGCAGGGGCTGGGTCTTGCTGTGAATCTGGAGACGTGACTTCGTGTTTTTGGCACCATTGGACGCAGGTCTATCAGGCTGGGGAGTGAAAGGCCAGGAAAGGTACCCCCTTGAGTGCTAAGAACTGGTGTGTTTTAACCGCTGGCAGTGTCATTCCAGCTGTTCCCATCCCTCCTGTTGGGAGCGGGTGGGCACGGACCTGAGAGGTTGGCTGCTTTCTATCCTGCCCTTGGGAAGAGGGAAAAGAGGAGATCCGGCCACTCTCAGCCAGCCCTTGCCTTCTTAGCAGAGCTTGGAAGAGGGAACGAGCTGTGAGGGTTTGCAGACCTCGTTCCTCCATCAGCTGCCTGGAAATAGCTCGGAGCTGGGGTGGAGGAGGAGCCGATCCAAGTGGGGCTGGGGCCAGTATGAAAGCGGATACAAGGGACTGAAAATAGCGGTCGCGGGCGCACCTTTGATGAGTGCCCAGGAGCTCCTTAGTGCATGGGGAATGTCAACAGCCGCTTCCTGCCCACAGGCTGCCGCTGCGACGTCGGTGGGTCCCTGGGGCCATCCTGCGAGGAGCGGAGCGGAGCCTGTCGCTGCCGCCAGAGCACACACGGCCCCACCTGCACCCAGTAAGCTGCTGGCAGGAGATGCACCTTGGGGTGCTCTGCTTCCCATTCATCCCCTGGGGGACAATGTCCTCTGCCACTGCGGGGACGGGGACCTCATCTTCTGGGCTGCTGCCACATCAGCCACGGAGGCGTCCCCTTGGCTGTCCTTCCAGGTAGCTCAGCAGGTAATGGTGCTCCTTCTCTTCCCCAGACCTGCACGGGACCATTATTTCCCTGACCTTCACCACTTGAAGTACGAGCTGGAGGAAGGCACCACGCCAGCTGGCCGGGCTGTGCGCTTCGGCTACAACCCCCTGGAGTTTGAGGGCTTCAGCTGGCGAGGATATGCCCAGATGTCCTCCATCCAGGTATGCCTGGTGTCACCGTCCCAGCCCAGCTCCCCATCGGGAGGATGTGGCCGGTGGATTGACATGCTTTCGGCACACATCTTTCACCCCGAGTGCTTCTCAAACCCCCAAAGTCACATGGTGGCCAACATAAACAGCACAGTGTATATATAGCCTGTTCGCACAGATATTTCCTGTAGTGCTGGGAATGACATAGACTGATGAGGAGAAACATCCTAAACTGGGAATCCCCTGACATCCTAATCCTTTCAGACAAAGGTGGTAGCTTGGTGATTACTTACAGGGATGTCTATAAACACTGTCTTTGGGTTTCCTTGTGGCTCTTTCATCTGACTCTGCTCTTTCCTGCAGCTCTCTGCTTTAACCTTTCCTCTCTTCTCCAAAAATAAATCAGCTCCTCCTTAGCTGCCATGTTCGGTTGGAGCTCTTGTTACCGTTCTGGCTCTGCTCTCGCTGTTAGCTGTAACAGTGGTTTACGCTAATCTAGAGTTGTTTAAGCCCTAGAAGTGAAGCTGTTTCATCTTTGACCCTTTATTCTCCTCGGTGGATTCTCCTGCATGGCCCCTGTGGAGGTGTCACCTGTGCGTGTCTGGGGATAGGGGATGCAGGGCAGTGGTTCTGTGAGAGTCTTGTCCCACGTGAGATGCTCCGTATTCTGGTGCATGTACTTTCAGTTTTCTTCACTCCTTCATGCTTAGGTAAGAGAGCAGGGGCCAAATGCATTAGCCATTTCCTGTTGAATTGTAGGTAGGAGCTAAGGAATGAACTCCTAGTAGGCTGCCTTGAGAAAACCACAGCCTTAAAGCTTAAGGATGGAGCTCATGCTCAAGTTTGTGGCTTTTGTTTTGCATCCATTGTTGGTTTGAGGTAGAAATAGGCCTTGATAAGAAAGGTTAGCACATGTCTTTCTGGGGGCAGGTCTCACAGTTTGCTCTCTGCAAGATGCTTCCAGTTTGCTCTCCAATAGGAGGATGTGTAACTGGAGCTTTGAACACAGAGTCTCCCTGGCAGACCCCGGCTTTGCCCTGTAAGCAGGAGGGTCTTCAAGCAAATGCTTTGATCTCTTTGAAATGGTTTGGACATAAGCACCTCCTTAACTGGGGTCTTGCTGAGCAGTGTCCGGGCATGTGGAGGGCTGATACAACCGTCAGTTAGCACCGCTAGTCCTTAGCATTGCAGGATCCCAAGGATAAGGAACCAGCTCAGTTTGCAGCCTCCTCTAAGCATCAGAGCAGAGCCCCCTCAGCACAGCAGCAGGTACTTCAGCATTGGGTACCTGCTGGTTACAGCACGCAAAGCCCATGCGAGCAACATGCTGATACCAACAGCAAGAACTGCTTAAACACCTTTCCTCTGGTGTGCCCTGGGATAGCCGAGCCACCCTGCTGTGCCACAGCATCTTCCAGATGTGGCCAGAGCCTTTCCACCCCCTTCCCACAGGCAGGCTGCTCCCTTGGTGGCTGGTCCCAAAAGGGACAGCATCACGAGGTGCCCATGCCATGGCTGTAGCAGGGCCGGTGTGCTTGTCCTCTCCTCGCGCTATGGCATGTTGCTTTGGGAGCAGTGAGCCGAGCGGCTGCGCTTGCGCTGGCTGCGGGCGGTGGAGGTAATTGAAGGTGTGCTCTGCTTCTCTCCCCTTTCTCTCTCCCACCAGCCCAAGGTAGTGGTGACTCTCAATGTGACCTCCCCAGACCTCTTCCGCCTCGTCTTCCGCTACGTCAGCCGGGGGCCCGCCAGTGTGGAAGGGAGGGTCTCGGTCGTTGAGGAAGGAAAGTTTAATGTTTGTGGCAACTGTAAGTGCATTTTTCACTTCTGGACTAACTCAGAGCATCCCATGCTGCGACACCGCTCCTCTGCCCCATCTCCTGCCCCCAGGTTTGCCCGTCCCAGGTGTGCCCATCCCAAGTGTGCCCGTCCCGTGGCCGGTCAGAGCCGTGCCATGGGATGTAAGGGAGGGGGAAGAGAGGCAGGCAGGCAGGCAGGTAGGCAGGCGGGTGAGGCTCTCCCGCAGGCAGGAGCTGCCCCCCCAGTGACGTGTGCCCCATGTGCTTTTTTGCTTTTTGCAGAGTAAAATCAGAGTCACTGTAGACGTGAAGGAGGCAGAGCTCTATCTGTTCCATGTCATCCTGAGGTATATTAATTCAGGAGGGGCCACTGTGTATGGCAAAATTACAGCTTATCAGCCACGAAGGAGAGGTAAGGATCCCAGACTGCTCTGCTCCCCTGCACCATCGCCACCTCCTCCCCATCCCAGGCAGCCTTCTGCATCATCCTTTCCCGAAGACACTTCCATGTGGCTTTACCCGTTAGTCCTGCCCTTCCAACTGAGAGGCTGATTTGAGTTTGCAGCCCCCTTTATTTAACAGAGCAGCAGCAAGCTGGCTGCAGCCCTGGGGATGCACACTGAGGAGTTATCAGCCAGGCTGCTGTGGGATAAGGCCATTGTATGATGCCATACAACCTTCCCAGCACAGGACAAGATCACCCCAGTGCACAACTGAGCTGTTTCCACAAAACCAGAATGGGCCAAGTGCTGGGAACTGGATCCAAACTTTGGCAGCTGGACATGGTGTTATTTCATAGATGCCCTCCAGTGGCAGTCCTGCCCTTGCCTGCGCTTCTCCCAGACCAGGCTGCTGGCTTCACTCATAGTCTGGCGTTTGGAAGTGGCGTGGAATTGCATGTGTTGTACAGGCATCGCACTCTGGTGCAGTGTCTTCTCATCAACAATGAGCTGCTGGAGAAGAAGAGCCACCAAAAAATGGCTGAAGAAGCCAAGAGACCTGAACAGATATTCTGGGGATCAATATGAGCAAGACTGCATGGGGATGGACCTGCAAGTGCTCTAGTGGGTGCTCGGCAGATTGATTTTGCTGCTTCTGATGCTACAGCCACATCACCCTGCTGAAGCTTTACCTCCAGATCATACGTGCACAGCACAAGGCTGTCAACACCAGCTGCCTAACTTAGCAGCGTGTGGTTTTCTCCTGTCTTGAACTGACACAGAAGGTGTTTTGCCTTTGATGTGATGTGCAGGGCTTGAAATGTCAAGATACTATTTTTCTACTTTCTTTTTGAGGGGAAAAATCTCTCATTACTTTCATGGCCAGTTACATTTCACAGCAGAAGGACAAGAGAAGCAGGAGCTCAGGAAGTGTTTAATCTGCCCTATCCAGCAGCAGAGCTTATTTGCCTTAAAATGGGCTTCCCTCCTTGCTCAGAAGCAACGTTGGATTTTTCTAGTGCAAAAGGCAAACTCAGACACACACCAGCATTGGGATCTGGGAGGGCAGCTTCCTTGATGGGCCACATCAGCTCCAGAAATGCTGAGCCACCTTCTGCTGGGGTGGAATGGGCTTCACTTGGTAAAGGACAAGCAGCCTGGAAAGAAGATAAGTTGAAAGATGTGGCTTGCAGAAAGGGAAGCCTTTTCCAAGTATGTGATTTGCAGCCCGGTTTCTCCCACCCCGCTTCCAGAAGCAGTCTCAGTTTGAGTTGTGAATCATCTCAAAGGGATGTGAGACTTCGGTTTGTCCAGAAATCTACCCCGTTGCCTGTTCAGGGAAACCTCTTCATCCCTTGCATCCTCACCTCTGCTTCCCATCTGAGAAAGCACGGGCTCAGCCTCAGCTGATGCCGGGCATGCCGCAGAGCTAGCACACATGGGGCCGGGTTACCCATCCCAGCAGTAGCACAAGCCTTTGCTTTAGCTTCTGGCCCTCTGCATTATGCCTTGATGTCCATGTGCCACACCAGGATAGTCAGTGTGCCGCATTCCCCGCCTCCTTCTTCGTCTCATTTGCTCACCATGCAGCCATGCTCAGTGAATCGCTCAGTCATGCTCTTCAGAACGCTCCTGAGACTGCTGGGCAGGCAAAGCAGTTTGCTTCTAGGGGCTGTATCATTATTGCATCCAAAGGTAATGAATCCTGAGGTTATGGGACTGTGTCAGCCGAGCCCAGGAACTGTTCAGCAGCAGCAGGATCTGCCCTCAAACCCCCTTTGTCTTGTCAGTTAAAATTAATGTCTAAGTCTCAAGTGCACAGTCTGTGGCTGGCAAGAAAGACAGGAGCACAGCTTAGGGTTTGCCAGAGACAGGTATCTCACCTGTGGAGCTGGGTCAGAATATCCCTAAGGAAGAATATATCTGGGCAATTCTTTTTGTCTGTCTCAGAATACATTCTTCACAGATGAGTTCCTTCCTCCTCTAGCTGGCAAAACACTCCATGGCATGCAGTGCTCCGTGCTTTGCAGACTGGGGAAGCAGAGCACGCTGAGAGACCTGTGGATGAGCGTTAAGGATTGCAGTGATTTATGTTTTTTCTCTCCCATCAAGCTACTGAGCAGATTCAGAGTGGATGTCCCTGTTACAGGACAGTGTGGGATTGTGCTGCCTCTGCTACAGCAGCGCAGAGAGAGCAGGAGCCCGGGACTCCCCACTGCGCTACAGAGCTGCTTCACTGATCATAGCCTCCGATTTGCAGCCCCAGGTTTTCCATCCCAGTCCCTTCACAGCCTCTCATCCCTCCCGCTCCAGGTACAGAGCAGACCAAGCAGATTGTCTTTGCTCCCAGCACGGAGCCAGCCTTTGTCACAGTCCCACAGAACAGCTTCGGGGAGCCCTTCGTACTCAACCCCAACACGTGGTCTCTGGTTGTTGAAGCAGAGGGTGTGCTGCTGGTAAGGACCAGCCCCTTCGCTCCATCCGCCGCAGGGGCTTCAGCAGCTCCTTGGGGGGCAGTGTCCTAAACATATCCAACTCTCCCATCTCTCCTCCCAGGACTATCTGGTTTTGCTGCCCAGCTCATACTATGAAGCACCAATACTGCAGCTGAAGGTCACGGAGCCATGTACCTACCAGCCAGTCCCTGAACAAGCCACCCAGAAGTAAGGGTCTGCATGTCTTTGTGCTGGGTGGGACCTACTCAGCTCCTCTTGGGCTGGGGTTACAGGATAGATCCATTTCACACTCTGTAAGGGTCTGGATGCAGTAAAACTGCTTAGTGGAGCACTTTGCTGTTGATAACACTTGCTGAACCTGCACTGGCCCAGAAAGCCAATGCATAGATCTCCTCTTCCATGGTGCAGGCAGTCTGTGTGTTCTCATGGACCCTGGAGGGCCAGCTCACCCACTAAGACCATAGCCCTCTTCTCTGCTAGGCTGGATTCCCACTGCTAGTCCTGGAAAACGGCTGCAATGAGTTATGTCCTGATGGCCTTTTTAAATTGAATGGGCACAGTCCGGTAATGCTTGGAGCATCTCTGTTCATCTGGTTGCTCAGCCCAGGACCTCTCTCAAATCTTGCTGGCACTCAAGCTGCATGGGTGCTCTTGACTCTTTAAATCATGATTTAACCACCATACTTTGCAACTCCTTTCTTAATGTTTTTAGCTGCCTCCTGTACAAGTACCTGTCTGTGGATGGCTTCCCTGCAGTGTCCGGGCTGGATGCAGTGTGCAGGCTGGACAACCGGTTACCCAGACTGTGTCCCACAGGGCAGCTCACGCCCTCCCATCCCTGGATGGCCACGTGCAGCGGCAGTGACGTGAGTGGCACTTGTTTCATCCCTTGCATGTGCACTGCAGCGCTCATCCCTCTGCTCCAACATCTGGTTACCAGAAGGTCTTTGCACCTATGTACACCCAACTGTTGCCCCATCAGTTTTGCATGCCCTGTTCAAGGCACCCCAAAGCAGTGTCTCACTTACAAAGGGCTTGTGATGCCATGGTTAAGAGTTGTCCCATTGTCCCCTCAGCTGCAGAGGAGGTTGGTTTGTAGCATGGGCATCCTTCACTCGTTCATTATGGGAGTGGGACAGTAGACACTAAGTCATCTCTCTGTCCTCCAGGTGGAAGTCCAGCTGTCCCTGCCTGTTGCCCAGCCTGGGAAATACGTGCTGGTGGTGGAGTATGCCAACACCAATGCTTTGCAGACGGTGGGCATTGCTGTGAGCTCACCGCACTTAGCCATGCAGCAGGGCACATTTGTCTTCTACCCATGTGTCTACAGGTATGATTGTCTTGGAGAAGGAGAAAGGGTTTGGTCCTCCTCTGACATGGCAAGGACAAGTTCTGCCCCAGCTGAGGAGCTTTGTCTGCTTTATCACATGAACAAAGCAATGCCTCAGTGTTGTACATCTGATTCGTGTATGTCCAAACTCATTCTAGCTGGACATGGATTCTAGTGACTGACCATCCCTGGGAAGCATGTATCTGTGCCCAGCATTGTCCTCTAATGCCTCTGCCAGGAGATAATCTGTTGCTTCCGTTTACAGCCGAGTATATTGGTAGAGGCTTTGGTTTAGAGAATGGCCTCCAGACGGGTTTACTGGAGCTGTCGGTGCAGATCAAGCCCTGTCCCTTGCTGTAGAAGTGTCTGACTTCAGACTACAACCTTTGCAATAGGAAACCGATGTCTGGGGTGCCCCTGGGGAACTAAAGTCTTACGACTTGCCAGAAAAGACGTGAAAAGGTTTCCAGGGTCTCTGTACGAACACCTTCAGGACATAGAGCTGGCAAGGCAAGAAATGGGCCATGACCCTGCTCAAGGCTGGCTTCACGGTCTGTCTTGCTCTCCTAGTTTCCTTTGTCGAGGGGTCGCTGTGGATTCCCAGAGCCGCATTGCAACTTTCGAGCTTACCTCCGAGGCCACCGTTCGCTTCACCTCTGATCTGGCCGACTTCTTCCTGGTAAGCTCCCTGCGAGGGCAGCTCTGTTGGCAGGCTGCAAGGGGAGGCAGGAGTTGGTACCCAGCCTGTAGAAGGGGTTCCTAGTTCAGTTTGGACTGGATACTAGATCTTAGTCAATGTAAAGACCAGTCCAGGGTGGAGAATGTGGTCAGTGGTGTGTTTGGAAGCAGATGGTGATAGTGTGGTCAGCCTGATCGCTGGTGGGCACAAAATTGCTGTAGGCTCCCAGTGACAAGACGCTGTCGTGTAACTGGGCATCTCTCTCACATGCATCAGCACAAGGTGTACCTCATACCTGCTGCGCAGTTCACCATGGAGTTCATCAAGCCGAAGGTGCATTGTATCAGTGTCCACGGCGCGTTCTCACCCAACAGGTAAGAGTCTCAGGTCCCTCAGGGTTTTAGCATGGCTGTTTCCAAATGCAAGTGTGTCCCCTGCTTCCCTCAGGTTTGGAGCCATTTCAACCTCTCTCTTTCCTTGCCAGGTCTTTACGTGCTGTTTTCTCCTTGTGTTGCAGCAGCTCCTGTGTTCCCTCAAGGTTCCTGAAGCTTTCTCAGTCAATCATTTTGGAGCAGGGCCAGGCTCTGCCCATCACCCCTGACGTCCCCCTGGCTCAGGCTGTTCATGTGGCTCCAGCTGGGGTCCCCTTGGAACCTGCCCCTCGGCCTCCCACCGCAGTGGACCCCACTGCAGAGCTCATCCTCCTGCAGTCGCCACAGGTAGTGCCATGGCTGTGGGTTGGGCAGGTTTTCTGGCTTCTCAGTTGGCACCATTAGAGGGGAGGTATGGAGACATGGGAGGTTGATGCACCAAAAGTCTCAGGGCCTGACAGGGGAGCAATAATAGCACCAATTTGTGCAATAATAAAGCCGTATCCTGGCTGTGAGTGCAGGTGTCTGATGTGGGCTTTTGTCTCCGTTTTCCTTTCTCGGGCCAGGCTGCTGTTGTGTTTAACACCCGGATCCAGACCCTGGGACGCTATGCCTTCATCCTACACTACTACCAGCCCAACCATCCAACCTTCCCTGTGGAAGTGTTCATCAATGGTGGGCGCATCTGGCAAGGTGAGAAGAGCAGGCACCTGGGGAAGGTGCTGCTAGGCAGAAGCCCTGGGCAGTTTTCCTTGTCAGAGGATAAGGATGAAGCAAGATAACTCATCTCTTTCAGACTGGGAGGGGGTGATGGGGACCTCAAGGGGAACGTTGGCCCAATGTGTGTGTTTGGTGTCTTTTCAGGTCAGACCAATGCTGATTTCTGCCCACATGGCTATGGGTGCCGGAGCCTGGTAGTTTCTGAGGACCAGATTATCCTGGATGTTACGGATAATGATCTGACTGTGGTTGTCCGAGTGCCAGAGGGCAAGCAGCTGTGGCTGGTGAGTCTCTGGGAAGTTCCCCGGGCGTACTGGACCAGGGATGTTTCCCCCCATCACTCAGTTTCTGGACTCTCCTAGAAAGCTGCAGTCTCCAACCGTAGTGGTTTAGAATTGAGGGCAGAATTCACAGAGGCAGCATCTGTATATGACAGTTATCTTTCACTGTGTGGGTCTGATACCAAACCAAGGCAGAAATTGAAGCTGTTACTTTGCATACATAGCTCGTCATGATCCAGAATAAGCCTTACACCTGCCCCAGCAGTATTTTGCTCCTGCATAGCATCACTTGTCCAGGCAGATAGCATCACAGAAGCAGGGAACCCGTGTTAGGCAACTGGACTAGAAAATTGACCAACATTTGGGTGAGCGTCTGAAAGATGGAATTGGAGCCCAGGTGCTTCCATGTCTGGAAGTTTAAGTGACTGTGACTGCCTGCCCCTCTGCAGAAGCGCAGCCCGTGCTGCCCTTCTCCACCTTTTGGTACTCAGTGAATTTGGGCCACTCCTCATATGGAGGATTAGATTAGATGGGCCCTGATGGACAGACCCCAACAGAGAGGTCTGCCCTGGGCTGTTCAGTACTTCAGCACATTGTGTGTTGTGTTCTGTCCCAGCAAGGGATGACCATGACAAGTTAAGGGTGCGTTTGGACTTCTAGTAAGCTCATTTTCAGGCTGCATCTGTGTGGCTCAGCTGAGGAGCCTGGCTTGTCCTTGCTTTGCAGGATTACGTCCTTGTGGTGCCTGAGGATAGCTACAGCTCTCAGTACCTGCAGGAGGAACCCTTGGACAAGTCTTATGATTTCATCAGCAGCTGTGGCATCAACAGCTTCTACATCAAGTAAGACCCTGGGCTTTGCGTGGCTGCTCTGCTATCAACTCCTCAAGGAGCAGAAACCCATTCCCTTCATACATGGCAGGGGAGGGATCTGATTGAGGCTTTCCTTATCTAATGTCTAAACCTGTGGGTATTTGGGGGATCTCAGTATCACGGGGCTCTCCCTGCACTAGTTCAGTGCCTGTTGCTGCAGGAGGTCCTGCTGGGCTGTGGGGTGGTGGGAGGCCGGGGTGTGCAGCACAGTGCCTTCTGCCTTCCCCTGCAGCCCCAGCGCATCATCGAGGTTCTGCCGTGACTCTGCCATTTCGCTCTCCCTCTTCTACAACAACGGGGCCCAGCCCTGCCGGTGCCACGAGGCAGGGGCACGGGGCAGCCAGTGCGAGCCCTTCGGTGGGCAGTGTCCCTGCAAGTCCAATGTCATCGGGCGAGAGTGCTCCCGCTGTGCCACCGGCTACTGGGGCTTCCCCAACTGCAGGCGTGAGTTGTCCCATCTCCCGTTGTGCTTTCCCAACACTTGCTGGTTTGCCTCTTAGAGGGCTGAGGCTCATTTGGGCACCACTTACACAAAACAGCCCAGCTCCTGTGAGCAGCTGAGTTCTGCACCCAATGCTCTGTACTCTCCTTGGGCTGCCTGGGTCTGGCTCCCCCAGACACACAGCCCCTTTCTGCCCCTTCTAGCCTGCGACTGCGGGACTCGTCTCTGTGATGAGGTGACGGGGCAGTGCATCTGCCCTCCACACACCCTGAAACCAGAGTGTGTCGTCTGTGAGCCCCAGACCTTCGGCTGCCACCCCCTGATCGGCTGCGAGGACTGCAACTGCTCCCGGCCCGGCGTGCAGGAGCTGACGGAGCCGGGCTGCGATGTGGACAGCGGGCAGTGCAGGTGAGGGGGCCCTGAAGGTGATGAAGCGCTGGCACAGGTTGCCCATAGAAGCTGTGGCTGCTCCCCATGCAGAGCACAAGGCAGAGGTTTCCAATGCTGTGGCTCTTTGTTCCATCCAGGTGCAAGCCCAATATCATCGGGCGACAGTGTGACCTCTGTGCTCCTGGCTACTACCACTACCCCAACTGCCGGCGGTGTCAGTGCCACCAGGCTGGCACTGAAGCCAGTGTGTGCGACCCGGTCACAGGGCAGTGTCACTGCAAGGTCAGTTCTTTGATGCCTTCACTTGGTGCTTTTCCCCGTTGCCTGACTCTCCTGCACTGGGTGTGGATATGGGGGGCTGTGGGGGTTTGGTGTGCAGGGAGGGAGTGGGGCTGGAGAAGGAGAGTGCCTGAGCTACAGCCAACCTGCCTGACATGGAGTTAGGATCAAAGCACCTTGAAAGTCTCCTTCTCCCCATCTTTCCTGGCCATGAAGGCTTTGGGTTGTCACTGGGGAGATGAGCAGTCTGCGTCCAGCCCCACATCAGCCCCTAAAGCTGTTAGCCCCTTCGTTCAAACAGGGGAAGTTTAGATTGGATATGAGGAAGAAGTTCTTTACTGTAAGGGTGGTGAGGCACTGGAATGGGTTGCCCAGGGAAGCTGTAAATGCTCCATCCCTGGCAGTGTTCAAGGCCGCGTTGGACAGAGCCTTGGGTGATATGGTTTAGTGGGAGGTGTCCCTGCCCGTGGCGGGGGGGTTGGAACTGGATGATCTTAAGGTCCTTTCCAACCCTGACTACTCTATGGTTCTATGATTCTGTGACTCCTTCTGCTCCGACGTGACAGCAGAGTAATGCAGAGTGCTGCTGAGCTGCTGCTCCAGACCCTTTGCAGGTCTCAGAAGTGCTTTCTACAGGTGAATTTAATGTTCTGGGGGGTGCTGTGCAAGCAAACCTGTTCAGGGACTGCTTAACCCTCTTTCAACATCACATCATTGTGCTTTGATCGCTCATACGGCTGTCTCTGTCCTCCACTAAAGCCTCATGAGAAGCTGCTGACACTGATGAGCTTTGCTTGTCTTCCAGGAAAACGTGGAGGGCCCGAGGTGTGACCAGTGCCGCCTGGGGACGTTTTCCCTGGATGCCAGCAACCCCAAGGGCTGCACCAAGTGTTTCTGCTTTGGTGCCACCGACCGCTGCCGCAGTGCTGAGAAGCACAGAGCTGAGGTGAGAGGGCCCAGGGCCCTCCGCAGCCCTCTGGGCTCTGTCTGGCGTTAATCCTACCTGTCTGGAAGATACACCGTGAGGACGGTTACCTTTGTCTCCCTACACCCATCTTCCACTTTCAGCCCCTTTTCCTGCTCATTGGAGTCTCATAGGGTGGAAAGTCATGGCATAGGTGGGAGGCAGGGACAGTGCTCAGCTTTCCAATGGCTTTATCAGGATGCGTGAGAGGTTGTGAGCCTGTTACCATCCTTTCTGCTGCTCTGGAACTGGTGCTTTTCTGGAGCATCAGCACCCAGACAGTGTGTAGCTCCAGTAGATCTGTGGTTGCTCTTTCCCCACAGTTCATTGACATGAGCGGGTGGCTCTTGTTGACCAGCGACCGCCAGGAAGTGCCTACAACTCTGAGCCTGCGGGAGCAGCTCCTCCACGCTGATCTCAAGAACCTCCCAGATGCTTATCAAGAGCTTTACTGGATCGCACCCAGCTCCTACCTCGGGGACAAGGTAAGAGCACGGTGGCAGCTGGACCAGTAGTCACGCGCATCCTTGACCCCACCACACATGTGCCAGCAGCACGCCCACTGATGTGCAAGCATTGCTCGTGCTCTGGTTGAACGTGGGCAGCTCTGACTCATCTCAGTGGCGTGGACTTGCAGTAACGTGTGCAGTTTGTCTCTCCCTTAGGTTTCCTCCTATGGTGGGCACCTGCGCTATGAGCTGCATTCTGACCCACGCAGGGGGGACGTGTTCATCCCCATGGAGTCTCGCCCAGATGTGATCCTGAAGGTGCAGCCCGAGAAACCCCCTGGTGCTCCCCACTGGTGCATGAGCAGGATGAGGTGGTGGCTGACACCTTCCTTGCTTTCCTTCCAGGGAAATCAGATGAGCATCATGTTTCTGGAAGGCACCTACCCATCCCCAGGAGAGGTCTATGATGGCCGGCTGCAGCTGGTGGAGGTGGGTTTGCACACACGAGTGTGGACCGAGTGCGCAGATGCTACTGAAAGGACAAGACTAACCTGTGCACAGCAGGAACAGTCGCTTTGAGCTCGGTGTTTTATGTGCTGCCTACTGCAGCAGAACTGGCTGTGAAGAGCCAGGGCTGTTTCACCTGTGCAAAGGGAGGGCTCCCAGCAGCAGGGAAGCGGAGGCTGGGCTGGATGTTGAGGTGCTTCCTGCCAGTAATCAGGCTTTCTCCCACTAGGGTAACTTCAGGCACACGGAGACACACAACCTTGTGTCTCGAGAGGAGCTCATGATGGTGCTGGCAAACCTGGAACAGCTGCAGATCCGCGCACTCTTCTCCCAGCTCTCTTCATCCGTGTCCCTGCGCCGCGTGGTCCTGGAGATTGCAACGGACACAGCCACGGGCACCCGTGCCAGCAATGTGGAGCTGTGCTTTTGCCCCGCTAACTACCAGGGGGACTCCTGCCAGGTACGGATGAAAGCAGACGTGCTGCTCCAGACAGAGGGGAGTCAAGCAGCCCCGTTTTGGGTCTCAGCCACCCCTTGTGCTTGGTGCACGTGGCAGCCCTGGGCTTTGGATGTATGTGCAGAGCAGTGGTGCCAGAGTACCAGCTTCCAAGCTAGCCCTGAGGGCTTCAGTTAACATCACAGCTTGGATTGTGCTATAGGAGCAACATCTCCCCCATACCAGCCTGCTCCAGCTCCCATCCCACCACAACACAGTGCACCTGGGAGAGGCATTAGCTGCATCTGCCCTCTTGGAATTGGCATGATGGGGAAATCAATCAGGTGTTGCAGACTAAAATTAGGTGCATGTAGTACCTTGCAATAGGCCCTTCTGTCTGGCTGATTATCTCCTGTTGACGAGGAGCAGGAAGGAGCTATACTGAGAAGTCTTCATTGTTGCTTTTAATCTCTTCTCCATCAGTTCAGCCCTGTGGGAACTCTGTCATGGGAACTAAGTTCGTTTCTTTGCTTTCCCTGAATGTATTGCTCTGGTTTTCAGATCTGTCTTTTTCTCCCTCCTCAGGAATGCGCTCCAGGTTACTACAGGGACACCAAGGGGCTCTTTCTGGGAAAATGCATCCCATGTCATTGCAACGGCCACTCAGATCAGTGCCTGCCGGGCTCTGGGATATGTCTGGTAAGTAAACAGTGAAGCAACATGATATTTTGGAGTTATAAGGTCTGAAGCATGTGATTAAAAAGCTCTTTGCATAAGTAACTGAGCTGGAAAGTGCCTGAATTGGAGCATTAGCTGTGTGTGCCATTTCAGAGCTGGTCCCTCTCAGGGTCAGCTTAGGGTGCAAGACAGCTCTGGGAAAGAGGAGGGACTGAAGCATCCAGAGACCTGGTGGGGAATTCTCCGTGCAGCACACCCGTTCTTGCTGTCAGTGCTGAGCCCATAGCCTGCCTTTTTCTTGCAGAACTGCCAGCACAACACAGAAGGAGACCACTGTGAGCGATGCAGGGATGGCTATGTGGGCAGCCGCTCTGCTGAAGAAGCCCTGCAGTGTGTTGGATGTCCGTGCCCTCTTTCAGTTGCTTCCAACAAGTAAGCACCCTTGGAAGGGATTGCCTTTTTGGCCTCCCTGTTAAACCACTGGGAGCCTCTGTCACATCAGGGCACTGGCAGGTGTCCCAGTTCCAGCCTTGTATATGGCCCCAAACCATGCCCATATACCCTCTTACCCGCGGCCCCAGCAACCCACACCAAGTGATCAGCTCCCCTGGCACCACGTCAGGGATAACTGCTCCTTCCTGTTCACCCCTTCTCATTTCAGCTTTGCCGTCGGTTGTGTCCACAAGGGCTCCAACACGCAGTGCCTCTGCAAGCCTGGCTACGCTGGCCCCAACTGTGAGCGGTAAGGGGGATGGCACCTGTGTGTCTGGGGCCCCAGGCACACTAGTCCCATGCAGCCACTGCTGTGGCAGAAGAGAGCTTCATAGAATGGGTTGGAAGGGGCCTTAAAGATCGCATAGCTCCAACCCCCTGCCATGGGCAGAGACCAGGTTACTCAAAGCCCCATCCAGGCTGACCTTAAACACTTAACAAGGATGGGAAACGCTTCCAGGGATGGGGGTGGTTGTTGCAAGTTGTCCTAGTAAAGAGTGCAGAGGAAATGCTTGGCTCTGCCCGCGGTGTGCTTTGTTCTGGCAGCATTTCTTTCAGTCCTTTTCAGCCTGCAGCTGCCTTGTTGCTGTCTGCACTGCTGAGGCATTGTGTTGCTGTGGGTTTATTACTTATCTGTGCTTTGCCTTGACTTGCAGTCTGTGATAAGGGCACCTTTCTGGGGTATCGTGAGGCAAAACACAAAGTGCTTTGAGCTGCCTGAGGGTTGCAGCAGTTACAAGTGTTGGATGCTCGCACAGTTGGAGCGTGGTGCAGGCTGGAGGATCCCCCTCATGCCATGACTGTGTTCTGACTTGCCTTATTTCTCCAGGTGTGCCCCAGGATACTATGGCAATCCCTTGGTGATTGGCAGCTCGTGCCAGCCCTGTGACTGCAGTGGGAACACGGATCCCAACATGCTGTTCAGCAGCTGTGACTCCCTGACAGGGACCTGCACTGGGTGCATGCACCACACGGCTGGCGCGCGGTGCCAGCTCTGCGCCCCCGGCTACTATGGGGATGCGGTGGCAGCCAAGAACTGCACACGTGAGTGGGGCAGGCAGCAAGCACTGGTGGGGCAGGGGGAGGATGGACAGGCTGACTGTGGTTGTGTTGAGCGCCATAGCCATGCTGTGGTTGCCCCAGCGAGTCACACTCTTGGTTATGCACATTACAGACATCCTCCAAAGATGATGATAATTAAAAACACCACCCCCCAAAACCTGCCCTCCAGCATCACAGCTCCAGAACCTCAAATCCGCCCCCAAATGCAGGCTGCCAAACCGCAGCCAGGCTGGAACAGTTTTGCCCTGAGCACTGCTGGCACTCCCTCGGGAGTGTGGGCTTGCAGAGTCCACTCCCAGCTCTGCTCATCTCCTTCTGCAGCCAAATTGCAGCTTGCAAAACAGGGCTCTGCTCTGGGCAGGGGTCGTGGGAATAAGTTGTCAGGAGAAGCAAATCTAAGAGGAGAGAAGCTCTGCTCTGTCTTTGCTCTGACTGATAGATAAGGACATACGATTCCCTGTTGGGAGTAAGGTTTGTGAGTGGCTGAGGAGGTTCTTCACTGTATAACCGGGTGTGTTTTTCCCTGGCAGAATGCAATTGTTCACCTTGCGGGACTGACTCGTGCCATCCACAAACTGGCCAGTGCTTCTGCAAGCCTGGAGTGACGGGCCAGCACTGTGACCGCTGCGAGGTAAGGCCACCGGCGTGTTGGGATGGTGCCTGTCCTTGGACCAGGGATGAGGGACAGCCCCTTGTGTCATCCTCAGGCCTATGAGCAGAGCAGTGCTGGCAGCCAGGGGGTTCAGCTGGATTTACGTGATCCTTTATAAGCAAAAGCCTGTTAAGGATCTGACAGCAAGCAACAGAGGCAGCGTTCAGCTGCAGCCTGGGCAGTTATGTGGTGCCCTTTGGGAAACTGCAGTAGACCCCATTTTCCTGAATGCATCCAGAGTGGGCATTGCAGGGCCAGGGCAGGTTTGCAGGGCAGTGCTGTGCTGTGTCTGTGTTCTTACTGCAGCTCCACGTCTTCTTGATAGGAGTTTTGTGATGGTCAAAGCAGTCCTAGAAAGCCAAACTGGGATCCCACATCACCTCAGCCTGCCCCAGCAGGGAGGCCCATTGAACAGGTCCCACTGTCCTGCTTTTCCCTAGGAGGGATACTACGGCTTCGAGGGATGCTCTGGCTGCCGGAGGTGTGACTGCGAGGTCGGCGCGGTGGGAAGTAGCTGCCATGCACAGACTGGCCAGTGCAGCTGCCTGCCCGGAGTCAGCGGCTCCCGCTGCCACCAGTGTGCGCCGGGATACTGGGGCTTCAGCGCGAGCGGCTGCACGAGTGAGTCTGCTTCCCAAGTGTTGGGGAGGAGTGGGACAAGGCACCGCTGGCGTGTCAGGCTGTTCCAGGTGGGAAACAGCTGCCTGGTGCCAGAGGTCCTGTGCGTGTTGTTAGGGAAGCCCCCGGCAGTGGCATGTAGATAATAAGCAGAGGTGCAATTGCGCAGCTGGAATAAAACCACACTCCTTCCCTTCTCTCTGGGGTGGTAACAGCGCAAAGTGATGCCACTTTCCTCTTACTAAACTTGGCAGAGTGTGAGTGCAGAGGAGGCTCCTGTGACCCACGCACTGGGGAGTGCACTTGCTCCGATGGGCTGACTGGGAAGCAGTGCGATGTCTGCATGCACCAGTATGAGATCCCTGTGGCAAACGGCCCTGACAGCGTGAGGTGTGAAGGTCTGTGGCTCGGGGAAAGAGGGGAGGGAAGCCCAGGAGAGCGGCTGTGCTGATGGGTCTGTTCCCCTTGCAGTGTGTGATAGCTGTGTCCTGCTTCTGCTGGAGGATCTGCAGAACATCGAGATGTCCTTCCCCTCCATTCGCAGCCAGCTGCTCAACCTCAGCGCCAGCTCCATCGCCTGGGCTCGCCTCCACAGTTTCAACAGCACTATGGCGACCATCGCTGTAAGTGGAGGCTTTAACATCACTTTCTGCCCTCGTTTCCTGGCCTGTTGGCTTGATTTTGTCTCTTTTTTTCCCAGAATCAGCTCCGTGAGTACCAGAGGGCCCTGAGCAGGGTCAGACAACGCACTGACGAGCTGGAGGATGAGAACGTAGACCTCACACAGGACCTGAACGCGCTGCAGCACAAAGTAGGATGTTTCTCCAGCTTCCTTTGCCAGAGCACTTTACCTAAAATGAAGGCTTAGAAGGCTGTGAGGAGCCCGGTTCAGGCAGGATGGATCTCCTGCCCCACCAGGCTTAGGCTGGGGTGTCATGTGCCCAAGCTAGATGACCTGCATTCCTCTCTAAGAAGGCTGTGATATTGTGATCCTGATGGTTGTTTCTTGACTTACTACTTGCTTTTGAAGCAGCTCCAACTTTAACCTGTCACTTTTTGAAGGAGCATATCAGGAAGGAACATGAACATCTAGAGGTCCATCCCAAAGGGAGAGCCTGGGCCCTGTCAGCAGATGAGTCAAACCTTATTGTAGCATTCCGTAGGGAGTCCTTAGTCTGAAAAATAACAGTTGGGTCTTCAGAGAACTTGCAGACTGGGCTAGCTTTGATGTTATTTGTAATCTGCCTGCTCCTAATCTAAGGGAGAAGGAAATGGCTCTAGTTGATGATGTACTTCCCTGACCAAACTGCCTCTTTGTAGACGTACATCTATGCTCTGGATGGCCGAACTGCAGCCCACCATCCCTTCTTGTGTCCTGGTCAGCACCCAAGTGGGTCTGACCCCGGGCTGTGGGGCTTTTCCTGCGTTGAGTGCAGGACAGTGCTGTCCTCTGTGGTTTCAGGATCCAGAGCCTATTGCAGTGGAGCTGCGCTTATTGCTTGTTCCCTGAAGGTGCTAAATAAGACCATCAGCAAATGCTTTGTAGATGAGCCGCCCAGGGCAGGCTGTTGGAGGAGACATGGTTCAAGGACCTCAAAAGCTGCACGTTCCCAAGTCTTGTGTGTCTTTTTGGAGCATCTTTCCTGCTGACAGATCAGGTAAAATGTAATCTCATGCTTCAGCTAAGCCAGTGTTTTTTACTGCAGATGACAATGACTCACAGAGAAGCAACCCGTATTGACCAGCACACAAGAGAGACTTACCAGAGCGGGGAGCAGCTCCTGCTAAGAATCCAAAGCATTCAGAGGGGCATTGCAGGTAGGTAAAGAAGGGTCTCTGCTCTGTGGGATTTTTCCTGCTCAGAATGCCACGCTCTAGCTTTCAAACGGCACCAAGTACTGCATCACTTCGAAAGACCCATGGAGACACCAAAGGGAAATACAGATGAATCAAAGATTCCAGCAGAATTCTGGCTTTTATTCTGAATAGGCTGATTGTGAGTCCAATTGCTTGACTAAGCACAGCCTTGAAAAACCCACATCAAGCTTGCACAAGTGTTGTTAAAATGCATAAATCTGGATCTAGGAGAGGAGGTAAAGCTAAAAACTGATGCTTGGGATGTGGCATACACTGCTGCTAGTGGCCAAGGAGACAGAAACATGGGGTAATATCCCTGAGTGATCTCGAGCAGGTTGGGTGCCTGAGTACTGCATGATTGCTGGCTGCAGTTTGAGGCTGATGTAAGAGAGGAAAGATCTTGGGGGGTTTATGAGGACCGGGGTTGGTCAATGCTATGGGGGCATCTGGATCTCTCTGCAGACCTGGTGCGGCAGATGGCCAGGTTTGGGGCAGCAAACACCAGCACCACCTCCACTGAGGAGTTCCGGCAGAAGATGGCCGAGGTGGAAAGAATGCTGAGAGAGATGAAGGAGCGGAGTCTGGGCAGCCAGGAGGAGTTGGCAAGGCACGAGCATGAGGAGGCCCAGAAGTGTGAGTCCGCCTCAGTGGCATGGAACAGGGCTGCACAGGTCCTGCTGGGTCTGGCCATCCCCGATAGCCAGACCATGTACGCACTACACGTCATGGACATGCTAATAAGCAGGCACCCAACAAGCTTGACAGTAGTTTCAGAGTGCCCTGTGACACTCCAATGGGATCATTGGTAGTTCCTTTTCCCTTAAGGCAAATTTTAGAGCAGATTTTTCTAATTGGGTAGTTCTGTTTGATGACCACGTTACAACACTTAGAACCGTTCCTCTCACCACCGCGGGGGGGTTTGAAGACAATCTTGGATGAGATCCTTTGCTACCTCAGCTGAAGGGAGGGAGGGAAGATGATCACTTCTGGACTTGATACCTGCCAGATGGGACCAGAACCAAGCTTTTCAGCAGCCAAGTACAGAAAGAGCCTTTAACACAAGAAGATGAATTAGCAACAAGTTCTCATCTCCTCCATCCTTAGTGCTGCACCGGGTGAAGAGCGAGCTGCACACACGCTGGGAGTCCAACCAGGACCTGGTGAGCAGCATCAGGGACCGGCTGGCACAGCACAGCTCCCAGCTGATGGATCTCCGCGATGCCCTCAATGAGGCTGTGAACAAAACCAGGCAGACAGAGGATTTGAACAGCCTGAACCGGAACAACCTGGAGGAGAATCAGGTAGACCTTCACCCGGAGGTCCCATAGTACCATGCAATGAGGGTGCATACCCCAGCCCCGCTGGTACCTAACCCTGTGTCTGTGTGTCTAGCACAAGAGCCGTGAACTGCAACAGCAGCATGCACTGGTGCAGGAGACCCTGAGGATGGCCAGGGACTCCCTGGCTCAGGTTTCTGACTTCCTACAGAAGATGGAGAGTGCAAAGGAGGTGAGTGACAGAGATGCTTCAGCATGGGCAGAGCAGAAGGGGTGGCAGCCCTCGGGAGTGATGCGTATCCTTGCAGGAGTACGAGAAGCTGGCAGCCTTGCTGGATGGGGCAAAGCTGCCCCTGACAGAGCGGGTCAAGAAGTTCTCCCCGGCCAGCAGCAAGATCCCCATCGTGGAGCAGGCAGAGGAGCATGCCTGGCTCCTGGATGAGCTGGCAAGGAACCTGTCCAGGTGAGGCACTGGTCCTGGCACTCACTGGTCAGGGAGTCTCCTACCAGAGCTGGGAAGGGGAAACTGCAGCCCACACCATGGCAGAGCAGCAGTGGGTGCCATCTCCAGAGCTTTATCCTGGAGCACGTGTTCTGATGAAGATCCTGTAGGGGTTTGTCTGTAGGGGCATGGGCAAGAGCCCAGCCTAAGTCGTCTCTGTGGACTTGATGTCTTTATCTTCCTTCACAGCATTATCCAGGGCACAAATCAGGATGGCTTTATCCAGCGGGCAATCGATGCTTCCAATGCCTATGCCAGCATCATTGAGGCTGTGAGAAAAGCTGAGCGAGCAGCCCACGATGCAGATGAGGCAGCTGCTGAGGCCTTGATGGTACGTGTTACTGGGAGCCCCATGAAGAGGAGCAAAAGCCAAACCCACTTCACACTCACACATGGGCCTCTGCTGTCCCTTCCCTCTGACACTTGAGCTCTTTGTTCTGTGCTGGAGAGTAGAGCCTCTGCCACTGGGACTCTGGGGATCTGCGTCTCCCCATCATGCCCCAGCAGCACACCCCATTGCAGTCGTCTGAACGAGCATTTCAGCATCCATTGGATTCCTCTTCAGAGTCCCAGGCAGCCCATGTTTGTGTTACAGAACGTCATATCTGAAAATCTTGGGGCCATCTCTAATGAGCTGAAGAGGAACAGCAGCAACCTGGAGGAGGCTGTGAGGAGAGAGCAGAGAAAGCTCAACGAGGGTGAGAGAGGCTCCTTGCAGGGTGTGATGTCCTTCGGGCTGGGCTGAGGTCTAACAAAACGTCTGCCTTTCCAATTGCAGCTATTAAAGGCACTCTGCAGACAGTGAAGGACAAGCTGGCTGATCTCCGTGAGAAGAAGGAGCAGCTCATGAGCCAGCTCCACTCTGTGCAGGACATGCTGGGCAGGGACCAAGGTTTGTTCTGGGTCTCTCTGCTCCCTTCCTTGTGCCCAGGCTGTGACCTGCGGGTGTTTCCCCCTGTTCTTGGCCATCCCAGAGATTTTGCTTCTTTCTTTGCAGAGGACACAAAAGAAGCAATTCAGAATGCCAAAGCAGCAGCTGCCGAGGCCAACGAAACAGCTGCGAGAGTAGAAGATACCCTGAGCAGCATGAAGAGGAACCTGGATGAGTGGAAAGACCAGTATGGAGGCCTTCGAAATGAAGACCTGAACCAGGCAGTCCAGGATGCCAGGAAGTCTGGTGAGTGCCGAGCCAGTGCACGGGCAGACGTCCCCAGAGAGCTCTGTGCTTTTGGAAGCTGTGCTTTGCAGTTCCAGGTCAAGAACAGAGGGAGGTAGCAGCCAATAGTGCGTGCTTTATGTCCTGGAATTCGTTTATCTTTCCCTCCTTGCAGTGACTGTATCATATACATTTACTGTAGAAGGCTGCATGCACTAGAGCAGTTTCATAGCCCCTCATCAAGGCTGCTGGATTGCGGGGATCGTTCTGTGACTCTGCTCTCAACTGTCCCATGACTTACATGTCTCAAAACCACCTGAACTTCACATCTCCCTTCCTCACTAACCTCCAACGACCCTGGCTCCTCTCCCACCCCAGTGTCCAGCCTGGAAAGCACCATCCCACTGCTGCTGGGGAAGCTGAGCAGCCTGGAGAACAGGAGGAACAAAAATGCCACCGTGTCAGAGAACATCGTGCGCATCCGGCAGCTCATCACGCAGGCGAGGAACGCTGCCAGCAAGGTAGGCTCATGAGAGGGGGTGCCGGGGTGCATGAGGGCTTACCTGAGGGTGGTATGCAAAGGAAGGGGTGTCTGCAAAGAGTTCTAGGACTGCAGCAGAGTCCCATCCTCATGGAAGGCATCCAGAAGGCGCTTTGACCGGGTCGAGCTGTCGGCGATGCAACAGGCAGTAGCAGTGGTTTCAGTGCCCCAGGGCTGTGCTTCTTCTCTCCCTTCAGGTGAAAGTCCCCATGAAGTTCAATGGCAGCTCAGGCGTGCAGGTCCGGATGCCCATCAACCTGCAGGATTTGGCAGCGTATACGTCCCTCAAATTCTACATCCAAAACCCCGAGCCCAGGAGCCGGCAGCGGCGGCAGGATGGGACAGAGGAGGGGCGGTTCGTCATGTACCTGGGCAGCCGGGAGGTGAGTCAGGGTGCGAGGGCAGGAGGAGGGCAGCAGGAGCCCATGGTGGTAGCATCAGTGGAGGATCGACTCCTGGACATCAGCCCCTCGCCTGCTCCCCGAGTGTCTCTGTGGGGAGCACAAACAGGCACTGGATGAAGCTGTCAGCTTGGCTGGAGGTGGATGGGGAGAGCGGCGTGGATGGGGTGCTTGGCCAGTGCAGCACTGGAAGCATTGGGGGGAGCATCACTCGTCTCTCCTGCCTATCCCAAATGCCAGCTTGTGGCCCTTTCTCTCCCTGCATTCAGGCCACTGGAGACTACCTGGGCATTGTGCTCAAGGACCACAAAGTGCAGTGGGTCTATAAACTGGGCAGCGAGGAGCCAGCCTCCCTGAGTGTTGATGAGGATATCGGAGAGCAGTTTGCCACCATCAGCATCAACAGGTAGGAGACTGATGGGACGCATCCCGTTGAAGTTCAGTGGGAGGCTGCCCCTGCTGGGGTCATGGGTAGTGCTGTGGCCAAGCATAGACAGGCCCTGGGCTTGCAGAGGTGCTGTGGACTCCATCATCCAATCATCCCTAAATAATCAGTACTGAGATGCCTCAAAAGAACTCGCAGGGAGGTGGTGTCTTACGAGATCATGGAGGGTTCGGGGGTGGCTGCAGGAGAGGAAAGATGAAGCTCATCATAGAGGGTCCATTCGGACTTGTGGCAGCACTGACAACTTGAGTGCTCACTCCTCTGTGGTGGAGCTGTGTGGGGAGGCCCTTGGCTCGGGGAGAGTGTGCTCCTCTTTGGGGGTCTCCCCTTATCTTGATCACCCCTCCCTGCTGCAGGATCCTGCAGTACGGGCACATGTCAGTGATCGTGGAGAGGCAGACGGTGCACGAGACCAAGGGAGACAGCGTGGCCAAGGGGGAGCAGGGGCTGCTCAACCTCGACCCACGCAACGTGGTCTTCTATGTGGGAGGTTACCCCTCCAGCTTCACGGTGAGACGGGCAACAGGGAGGGATGGTTGTTAGGGGGAATCAGTGATACCTTTGGAGATTCCTGGGGGCAGAACCACCTTGATTTTGTGGGGGAACCAAGATCAAACTTGCCCTAATGCTCTGGTTTCATTCCCAGCCACCTCCCACTTTGCGCTATCCCAACTACCGCGGGTGCCTGGAGCTGGACACCCTGAATGAGGAGGTGGTGAGCCTGTACAACTTCCAACACACCTTCCAGCTGGATACCACCGCTGAGAAGCCCTGTGCAAGGTAAGGCCGTGCACCCGGGCAGCTCTGCTCTGTGGCGCTTACTGTGTCCCTTGAGTGCCCCAGAGCATGGCAGTTGGCTTTGGAGTGATGCTTTGGGCTTCTTCTTGTGTGGCTCAGGTCCAAGTCCACAGGAGACCCCTGGCTGACCGATGGCTCCTACTTCGATGGCACCGGTTATGCGGAGATCAAGTTTGAGAGCCAGTTTGGCACCACGAAGCGCTTCGAGCAGGAGATCAGGGTGGTCTCCTACAATGGCATCCTCTTCTTCCTGGAGAACCAGGCAGGTGCCTGCTCCCCTGGGGAGCTTTCACCCCTCAGCTGATGGGCTGGGGCAATCCCAGCCCCATTTGTAGGCATTCCCAGTTCAGGATACCGGGGAGAAGAGGGATTTGGAGGGCTGCTGTGAGCAGTAATTCTGCACTGTTGGTATGAGCCACAAGAGGGCTGGAGGCAGATCTTGCAGCAATCACTGCTCTGGCGCTTGGAGAGGAGCTGTGCACAGCCCCTCGGAGCCGGGCTGGGGCTGGCAGGGCTGCAGGGAGCATTTCCAGCTTGCGGGGCTGCTCTTTGCAGATAAATCCCCTATAGATGGGACCGCAACACAATGGGGCACCGGTGGTGGGAACTGCCCCCACCAGTGCCAGCGGGCAGGTCGGGCTCAGTGCCACAATCAGGACACGGGGCTGAGTGTCCATCCTGCCTCCCCCAGGGTCAGTTCCTGTGTCTGGCCATCCGGGATGGGAAGCTGGTGCTTTACTATGACTTCAGCTTCGGCCTGGAGATGGCAAAACCCAGCAGCAACTCCTCCTCCCTCACCATCAGCAGCACCACAAACAAAGCGGTAAGGGGGAGCTTGCTTGGGGGGCTCCTCAGCCAGAGGGCAGGGGGCACCTGGACCCTTGGTGTTGGGGGTGGAGAGCTGCAAGACGTTCTTTGATGCCTCGTGCTGCACCTAATTGCCCCGGGCTGGCGGATCATCATCAGATCATTGTGCTTCTCCTGTCTCCAGATCCAGATCTTCCTCCTCAAGATGAACAACAAGAAGCGCATCCTGGTGCGGCTGGAGCGTCTCACCATCTTCATGGTGGAGCAGGAGAACTCCCTGGAGAACGCTGTCTCCTACTACCTGGGTGGTGTGCCCCCGGATGTACTGCCCCCCAGGTGGGTCCAGCCTGCAGTGGAGTGGGGCAGTTCGCATCTTCACCTCCAGTGTCCCTCGTGGTGGTCTCAGCCCTTTCTCAGCCACATCCAGGGCTGTTGGGACCCTGCTGAAGCTCTGGGGGGGGGGGAATTTCCTGCCCATCACCATGAGGTTTTGAGGATGGGACATCTCCGTCTCTGGTGAGGGATGAGATGCTGGTGGGTATCACCGCATCCTCCTTTGCTGTGCTGGGTGCTTTGGAGCAGCCTCGTGCTGAGGCACTGGGGATACCTGAGGCCATCCTGCATCCTTCCCAAGCGTTCTGTTTAAAGGGCTGCAGGAACATTTCTTGCTCAGGGTTGAATCCTGCATCTGGGGCTGTCCTCGTAACGCTGCTTGCTTCTCTGCAGCTTGAAAGCACTCTTCCCCACGGGTGGGCCCATCCGGGGCTGCATGAAGGGCTTGAAGGCTCTCGGCAAGTACGTCGACCTGAAGCGCATGAGCACCGTTGGTGTGAGCTATGGATGCACCTCGGACCTCCTGGTAAGCACAGGTCCTGGCTGGCATCGTGGGCAAAGGGTCTGCTGTGGGAAGAGAGCACAGGAGCCCCAGGACAGGTCTGATCTGCCCTCATTCACATGGAAACAAGCATAACCCCCCAGGTCCTCAGTGCAGGGGGATCATGGTGAGGTGCTCTGCAGGGTTGGCCATAGCACTTCCTAAACCCGGCGAGGACCTGAGCACCTCGGTCATCCTTCCAGCACCCTGCCACGCCATGACCAGGCTCTCACCTTGTGTCCATGGTGTCCCTCACAGGTTGCTCGCTCAGTCAGTGTCCATGGCCATGGCTACCTGACCCTGGCCCTGAAGGATGTGCCGGGGCTGCAGGACTTCTACAGCGGCTTCAGCTTCCAGACCAGCCAACACGAGGGGCTGCTCTACCACCATACCACCCAGGTGGGCACCTGCAGTGGGGCAGAGTCATCATCTGCTCTGCAGATGGTGCTGCTCCCGCTTCGGAAAGGTGGGATTTCAGTGGGGCCAGCGGGTGAATCCGCAGTGAGATCTGTGTCCTGAGCTCCTGGAGGGCAGTGGGGAAATGGGCCCTTCTTGGGGTTCAGCTGCTGAGCAGCAATGGGGTGATGCTTTCTGCAGGAGGGGACGTGCCAGGTATCCCTCCGACGGGGCCAGCTGGCCTTGAACCTGCTGGAAACCGAAGTCACCACTGAAAACACCTTTGCGGATGGCAGGACCCACTATGTGGCCTTCTACAGCGACAGCCGTGGGTACGTGTCACGGAGTGCGAATGGGGTGAGCATGGCCACGGGGACCGGCTCAGCTCACGCTGCTCATCCCGCAGGATCCGGCTGTACGTGGATGATGAGCTGCAGAGCACTGGGGCAGGTTCTGGGCGCAGCAGGCAGGACAGGCGGCCGCTCCTGCGGCTCGGGGGGTCACCGGAGCCGGGGGCCCTCAGCAACCTCACCGGCTGTATCGGGAATGTCTTTGTCAAGCGGTGAGCATCTCCGTGCCGCATGCAGAGAGCGGGGCCCTGCCCCATCCCATCTCCCGGGTGGGCTCGTGACAGGGACCTCTTCTTCCTGCCTGTAGCACATTAGAGCCGCAGATGGTGGTGGACCTGCAGCAGAACGTGGAGAGCATCAACGTCACCATGAGCTGTGCCTGGGGTGAGCAGCCGCAGCAGTTCAGAGCCCCTCCGAAGAAGGACAGGCGGAAACCCAAGGTACCGGTTGCTGCTGAAGCTCCCCATTTCCCCCTCGCTGGGCCAGGGCTGCTCCCCTCACTCCGTTCCCTGGTGCTGTGTGTAGGTGCTGAGCAAGCCTGCCTCAAAGGACCGCCGCCACGACCGCTATGGGCTGTGCCGCCGGAGCCCCCATCCCCGCGCAGCCGGGGGCACCTTCCGCTTCGGGTACACCCCGAGCAGTCGCTGGGAGTTCGATGGGATCCCACTGTCCTTCGGGCAGAGGTGAGGCACCACACACACAGTTGGCCCCGGGGATAATGGCGTGGAGAGCAGTTTCCCTTGGAGAGCGTGGTGCTCCCATCGCCTCCGCTGTCCCTGCAGGTCCCATTTCTCCCTGGAGGTGAAGCTGAACTCCTCCAGTGGGCTGCTCTTCCACGTGGCAGGCAAGGGGGGCACCTTCATGTCTCTCTTTGTCCTCAACGGCCGCTTTGTCTTCCTGGTGGGCATCGGCGGGCACCGGCTGCGCATCCGCAGCAAAGACAAGTACCTCGACCAGCGGTGGCACACGGTGAGCAGAGTGTTGGGGCACGGGGGGGGGTTAGTTTGGTGCAGGCATCAATTCCTAATCACACACAGCACGCTCGTGCTCCCATCGAAGCAAAGGGGACAGTGAAAGCCCAACCAGGGCTGACTGAACCTCCGAGCTAAGGGCTCCCTGCCCTGGGGCAAATCCTGACCTGGGAAGCCCCAACCTTTGGTCCTTGCAGGTGTTCTTCAGCAGAGACCAGAGCCGGGCCCAGCTGGTCATCGATGGGCTGCGAGCCCAAGATGCTGCAGTGGCCACCTCAGGGCTCTTTGTGGCCCGGCGACCCTTGTATGTCGGAGGGCTCCCAGCTGGCAAAGCCAAGGCTCACGTACCGGTAAGGGCTCAGCAGTCCCCCTCCTGTCGCTGCCCATTCGCGGTTCCGTGGCACTGCTCTGTGCCTCCCAGGTTTCAGCCCCTCAGTGCTCGCTTCCCATGCTCTCCCTGCAGGTCTCCAGCTTTGACGGCTGCCTGAGGAACCTCCATCTGGACGGGAGGCCCCTGGGTCCCCCCTCACGCACCTTTGGGGTGATGCCGTGCTATGAGGGTGCACTGGAGAGTGGGGTCTTCTTCGCTGCGGACGGCGGGGCCATCATCCTGGGTACCCCGCAGCAGCCTGGGCTGGCTGCCATGGCCCTGGGTCTGGAGGGACACATCTCATGGCAGATCCCTTGTTCCTCTCCTCACCAGTGGCATTTCTCTTCCAGCTGATGCGGTGGAGACCGAGCAGGACCTGGAGGTGACACTGGAGGTCCGACCCCACAGTGCTTCTGGCCTCATCTTCTACATGGGCACAAGGAGAAGGCACCTTCTCCTGCTGTACATGGAGGAGACAAAGGTAATGCGAGGGTGATGTCCCCACAGGTTTTCAGCAGCAGCCTCCTGCCCATCCCACCCAGCTCACTGGTTCTAATGGGTTTGTCTCACACACACCAGGTCACTCTGAGAGCAAACGTTGGGGCTGACGAGTTCTCCACATCGGTGACGTGCCCATCGCTCTGCGACGGGCAGTGGCACAGCATCGCAGGTGAGGTGACAGCCAGCGCTTGGCTCTGGACACTGCTCCACTCCTGCTGCTCGGCCCTCAGCTCCTGGGGGCAGCCCAGGGCCCTTCCTCGGGTATTTAAACCCCAGCTCCCACCTGAACGCACTTGATTTGGGTGATTGAAGCTGCCATTGAGTCAGTCCCTAATTAGTGAGAGTCGCTGATGTCCTTCGTGCTCTCAGAGCTGGTGGGCGGGAGCAATGGGGTGTTTCCCAGTCACAGAGCAGCTGGTGAGGCCTGGGATGTCCCACATCCCACTGGATGCACCAGCTCCATCTGTCGCATCCTGCTGAAGGAGAAAGCCTGGCTTGCAGAGTACATCCACAGGGCTCCCATCCCAGGGGTGGGACAGGGGCGTTGCAGGATTCACTCCTGTACAGGCACAACTCAGCCTCCAATGCTGCTGAGCAAGTGCTGAGGTTTTCATCAAGGCCTTTCTGGGGGTGGGTCAGAGCCACAGCCCCCACCTCAGCCCAGCTCTGCTTTAAGCCTTCATTTTGCTCAACCCAGCCCTGGATGGGAGCCATCGGCTGCTCCTGCTGCATTTTCAGCTGCAGCGCCTCTTCCTGTCCGGAGCCAGCGCTGCTCTGAGCTCATCCCTGTACACCCAGTGTGTGCTCTCCCGCTGGGACAGGGCGGCCCTCTTCACTAGAGCAGGACACGATGCTGCTGTGGGCAAAGGACAGGGGTTTGGGCTGAAGGGTGGAGGTGGATTTGCTCTCTGGGTGAGGAACCAGCACTGATTGTTGTTTTCTTTTGAAGTTACCAAAAGGAAAAACGTGATCCAGGTCAATGTGGACACAAAAGGCAACTACACGGTGGGGTCCAGCCAGCCTCCTCCCCCCAGCGTGTGGGCCACCTTCCACATGGGAGGGCTGCCAGGTGAGTTGGGAAGGATGCGCTCTGGAATGAGATACTCCAAAGCCAATAGAGATCCCAGTCCTGGTGCAATTAAGAGCTGCTTCATCCTCTGCCCTGTAATGAGCCGAATTAACGCTTGCTTTTCACTTGTTCCTTCTGCAGAGACAGCCAAGGCCAGCAGACTGCCACCATTACCTCCCATCCCTCATTACATGGGCTGCATAAGGAACCTGGTGATCAACCAGAAGCACATCAACCTGCCGCGAACCGGGACTGTCAGGGGCTCCATTGGCCTTCAGGGTTGCCCCGTGCTGTAAGTATGTGCACCTCCGTGTACAGCCTGACACCAGAAAGCTGCGCTGCTCCTGGGCCCCAGACATCACCTACTCGATTGCATTAACCGTGGTCAAACACTTGATCTCCAGTGACTGCAGGCGCAAGTCGGGGGGCAAAAACCAGCGAGGGGTCACAGATCCAAGGGGAAGGAGGGCAGGGGAGGAAGGTGGGGAGAAGGGGGCACTTTGGGGACATCTTTCACAAACACAACCAAATAGTTGGAGTGGGCTCTGGAGACAGCTCCACGTCCTTCCCCGGCGGTCAAGCATCGGCAGCAGGACTTGTGCTGCCACACGGCTCATGGTAAGAGCCACTGTCCTGTACAGAACGTGGGCTGAAGCAGGCAGCAGCCGTGCATCATGTCCTAAATCCTGCTCCCTTCACCCCACGCTCACAATGCACATAGATGTAGTAGTTCATGGAACACTTGAGGCTGTTAATAATAGTCACAGACTGTCTTCTGCTGCAGGCTGGAGCCAGCTTCTGGTTTATAATAAATGCAATTAGGACATACTGGATTAATTCCCCCACTTTAGGGATTTTAAAAGCAAGGACTCATTTAACCTCCCAGCTGCCCAAGGGCAGCCTCACTCAGTTCACCCACCACAGCTCCAGAGCTCTGCAAGGGAGAACGTGGACAAAATTCTGCTCACAGAATTAGCATCGGCTTCCACATTGATTTGTAAGAATCAAAAGGAAAATAAAAAGGAACAAAATAGGCTGAGGGAGAGCAAAAGACACAAAACTCACTGTGACTGCAGCTGCATTCAGCACTGGTAAAAACACTGACTGAAGTCCTGGCGTGTGAAGCAAGACACTGTTGCTTGAAGGGGAAGAAATAGAGGTTGCCTCTGAGGCTGGAGGGGTGCAAGGGGGACCCTCAGCCCTCACCCCCGCACCAGCATTGCCTGCTCCTGCTCAGCCTCACTCACCCCTTTGTAGTGCAGTCTTCACTTGACCTTTTTCCTCCCAAGACACGCAGTTCACTTGTGCACTTACACATCATATATATATATCTGTGTGTGTATATATATCTCTGAGTCACTTGGGGACAACATCTTGCTTCTGAAATGGACTTGTAACTTATATCGTTATATTGTGGGGTTTTTTTTATGAGGGGTAAATATTGTAAAATGGGTTTTTAACATGTCCATTTTAAACAAATGTAATTATGACCTGGTTTTAAGTTGTAGTATTAAAGATGGTCTTTGTAAATCACTGGTACATACTTTGGAATAAAGTTTTATGTTACTCTCTTTCACTTTACTGGTGAAGAGCAAGTATGAGGCTGATGGAGAACTGGAAGAATAATCAATCAGCACAACAGGGACATTACAGCTCTATTTGCCACAGGCAGCTCCTTCCTAAGCAGCGTTACTGCACTGATGTTCAGGAAGGCAGTGAACCTCCTCAAGTTCAGCCCTGCAGATCACAACATGGCATGACCAAAACTGGCTGGCAGTGAGCACTGTGTCCTTGAGATGCTCATTGCTCCTATAATCACAGGGCTCAACCCTTTGATCACAAAGAAATCAGAAGGTTTAGTCTATCCCGATGTCCAGAGCATCAAAGCTGAACAGTGAGTAACTACTGCAAATAAAGAGCAAGTACTGCCTCCATGTGCATGCTAAACAGAGGGAGAAAGAACAGTATGGCAGATAAAGAAAATTCCTTTATTTGTAGATTTATATAAGCATAATATGAAGTTAGTAATCCTACTGCAGTTGCTTAAGTTAGTATCTAGGAATATCTGTAAGGAAGAGCAAATAACTTAATCTAAACTCATATCTTCCTCTTCATCTTTCTTGTCCTTGGAGTCTCCTTCCTTCTGATCTGACTTGACACTGTTCTGCATTGCTTTGGCAAAGGCTTCTACATCTGGAAGGTAAACACAGTAGTTTTGTTAGTGAACTTTGTGCTTTCTGAGATGGAGTCCATTGTTCACATGAGGTTAAGATGCACTACTTGGAAAGTAAATGGTGGCTCTAGTAGGAATCTAGTAACACTGATTCAATATCTAACGTTCATTTGGATATCTCTAACATAAAGTACATTTTATGCACTTTACTGTGCACAGGCAGCCTAAGACCAGAATTATTTCAGGAATGGAATGGATGCTAAAAGCTCATTAGGTAAAGCCAACACACTCACTCCACCAGTCTTACAGCCAACAGCGTTCACCTATTCCACGTGACTCAGAAACAATTCCCACCAAAACACCATTCCTGGACAAGGGCACTGACACCTCCAGAGGTTTTTGCATCTCCATCAAGAAAACAAGCCCAAGGCTGCTCAGCAGAGCTCTCTGCAGAATCCTGGCTTCTCCAAGTACAGCTCTGACACACTGTGTCTGCTGGGGAGCCCTTGAGCTATGAACCTTCCCATTGTAAAGAAACAGCCCAGAGCTGGCTTCTGCCTGTTACACGGAAGCCAATCCTGACATTCCCATTCCCTGGCTGTGTGAAGTGCACAAACACATCCCAACAAACCACTTCCTCCTGCTCCCAACAGGATACTCACCTCCTTTATTAGCTGCATCTACTGCCTCTGCAGGTAAGCCAAACTGACTCATGAGCGGGCCCAGCTGTCCAGAAGCCAAGGCAGCACTAAACATGCTCAATGCCTGTGAATTGGAATCGTCGGCATCAAAAAACCCCAGTTCACATCATGTTTCTCCAGCATCAGCAAGTAAAAACATTCCCCCTTTCCCAGTCTCGTTGCACAGGAGTTTCTGTAGCTGAAACTAAAACCAGTCCTCTTTAGCCACTGAAAATCTGCACATTAATAGATTTCAACCCATCAGTGCAACTGGTTCCAACTGGCCTGAAGTGCAGCAGGTTTAATCGCACACAGATTGTCCCGAGCTCAGTGCTGGTGTTTCAAGAGGAACAAAGGCTGTAAATGTGAGCATCGTCTCCCCTTAGTCACTTGAAATGACCTAAGAAGAGACTGTTGCCATGCCACTCTGGCAGGCAAAAATGAATGTGCTACTCCTGTCATCTGCCAGAGAGTGTTTATAAGAAAGGTAAAGCCCAAATCCAATACTAAAACACATTCTGATCTTCCCTTGGGTGACTGCAGGAAGAACCAGTCCTCCGCTAAAGCACATCCCTTCTCCTTTCCACTTCTACTGAGCAACTTCCTACTCTAACAGCGGCAGGAACCTGACAGAGCAGGGCAAGAGGCCTGGGGAAGAGGGAAGGAGACCTGCACTTCCCCTTGAAGCCAGGCACCCACCTGCTGGAACTGAGGAGACGTCAGGGTGTTCTGAATCTCTTCCGCAGTCTGTGGCAGAGATTCCCCAGAGGGGAGGTAAGGCATCAACCGTTCCTGAACTTCAGCGTTGGCCAGGATGGGAGCCATTATCTCCGGAGTCAGAACAGTTGCCAGGTCAACTGGGAAGAAAAGAGAGGGCTGGCTGTTAGACTGTGCACAACCCCCTGTTTCTGTCATGTAAACTAAATTATCTATTCAGGATTACTGGACATGCTTAGCACACTGCAGCCTTTCTCCCCCTGTCAGTTTTGGAGTGAGAGTAAGACTCCTGAAGCAGCCAAGAACAGCACTCGAATTAAGAATCAAACCCATAGACCTTTCAAAGCAATTTGGAACAGGACAGGACAGTAAACCAGCTCCAAAGGGCTCCAGGATCCAACAGCTGCCTGGTCAGAACACTGTTACCTTGCTGCCCTCCTGCTCCAGATGGCACATTCATAGTAGCTAAAATGTTCTGGAGGTCACTCAATTGAATGGGCTGTGTTGGGCTGGTGGCTGAGCTGGTTCCATTACCCGAACTGGGCACCGGGCTCGGGCTGGTCACGGACGCAGCCGCAGGAACGGCTGGGGCAGGCGTCACCCGTGTAGAGGAAGTGGTGGAAGATGGAGTCACAGCAGCTGACTGGCTGCGAGAGCTGCGGGACACAATTAATACCATTCATTCCCTGCAAAACCCAGGAATTAAAGCTGCTTTTCAAGCCCATACACTGGAGGGCTCCTGCCCCATCTGAGAGGCAATAAAGCAGTCCTGATTCCCACTGTCTTTCCCATGCAGTAGACCACAGTTCCTCCCACAGAAGCAGCACCACAAAAGCCCAATCACCCCAGAGCAGAGGGGGCCGTACCTCGAGGATGAGCTGCTGGCCGGCGGTCCCCCACTTCCAAGCAGACTGGCCAGCCCGGGCCCCGTCAGCGCACCCAGCCCACCTTCCATAAACACAAGAGGAGAAGGGGGTTAGAAACATGTTTCCTCGGGGCTCTGCACCTCTCTGCTCTAGAGAGGTCACTCTTGTACCTGAAAGGTATTCGCTAAAATAGAGGAGGAGGGGGTGAAAGACCCCAGACCAACCCCCCCGCCCCGTTCTGTACATTAACAGCTCCTGTTTTCATGTCCCTATTAGAAACTGCCTTAGAGAGCTGCACATATTAGAAAGGACCCGATTTCTAGATGCACACAAGGAAAATATCACTTCAGTTTGGGCTGGACATGATCACTGTACCACAGCCCTCTCCCTCATATCTCCTGGTTCCCAAAAATCCAACTTTTCTCTAAACTTTAAGGCCAAGGCCCCCAGCAGAAGATCAGAGTTGCCACCACTCTCTCCCCACAGAGATGGTTTTGCAGCTGCCAACCTAACAGAGATGTGGCAGCAGAATCAGCAGAGAACGCTTCACAGGCAGAGCAAAGTAAGAACAACCCCTCACAGAGTGCTCCTGGTAGAGCAGTAACCAGGGAACAGCAGGAAACCAACACAGCCTTAGAGCCAACTGCCATATGCAAAAGAAACCAGAAATCAGCCTCCTTCAGCCACACATCCCAACCACCAAGGACTTATCACAGCATCAAGAACATCAGCTAAAGAGAGCTGGGGAAAGGCCCAGCACAGGTGCCCTGCAGCGGTGACTTGATCATTCCCTACAATTCCCCTAAGCCACATCAGCCAAACACTCCATTTACCACAGACTTCCCACACAGTGTTTCCTTGTACCACATCTAGATGCACATCCCTACACACCACCTGCACCTATCACCCACCTTCTGGGATCTACCTGCAAGCGGAGGACAGAACAACAGCGCTCCAATAGCAAACGTGATCAACTGAAGCTGCAGACCACTGGGGTCAGAGCGAGCACTGGCCATCAGCTCCCCTCTGTGCACAGGACCTGCTGCTATGGAACCATTCCCAAACACTTGACTCGTCAATGCCCCCACAGCAGCAGGAGGGTGAAGCTAACCCAGCTGTACCCCACGCTGCTGTTTGCCCTTGCTGGGAAAGCTTGCAGCTCCTTTTTGGAGGCAGAGACCTGAGAGATGCAAACCAGATGCAAAAGAACAGGCCACTACTGGGGGAAGAGATTCACACGTTCACCACAACCACAGCCTGCAGAGGCAAGCAGATGGATTCCTTTGTGTTACAGCAGTGAGCTTCATGTCTTACAGCTAGATATAAAAGCAAAGAAAGAAGAGCTGCTGAGAAAAAGTGATGAGAAGAAGAGGAAGACATCTCAGGAGTTGTGAAGCTTCAAGAAGGAAGATCTTTTCCAAACACATCCTAAAAAAACAGAACCTTCCAACGCTAAAGCAAGATTTGCATCTGCACATCGACCAACACGAGATTTGCATCCGAAGCTAAAAAAACACAAGCTAGATCTGCAAAAACAGATTCTGGAGCTTAAGCACAGAACCTCAGTCACTGCCACCTGCAAGCATTCCTTTGCCTGCCTCCACTCGAGGGTCTCACCTCTCAGAAAGTGCTCTGCTGGGCTTGGAGCACGGGTAGCATTAGGACCAAAACACAGCAGGAACTACAACACACCTCGTCCCCTCAGGAATACAGCAGTGATTCAACCAGGAGAGAAAGCGCTGACCCAAGCCCTGCTCCTCTGACCAGAGGGTGCAGAATTCCTCGTGAGCTCTTTCTGCTTTGCACACAAATATTCACTGGATCACAGGCAACACGAGCAACTCCAGAGCTCTGTAACTGGGACATTCACAGGGAATGAATCCTGAGTTTCCAGTCCCGGCTCCAGTGAATATTTAGGAGGAAGAGAAGGGGAAGAAAAAAAGGAGAGGAAAAAAAAGGCAGAAGATTCAGAGGAGCAAGGAGCAGAACCGAGGTTCTTGCAGATCAAGCCCTAAGATGAGCGCTGCGTAGAATGTGGCACCCTCCATTTCCTGCACCATTTTCTGCCCCTCAGCTCATCTCTGAGGCAGGGAAAGAAGCGCTATTCAGACCAATAGCACTACTTGAAAACAGTGTCAGGTAAAACCTGGCAGGAGAAAATACCATTTTGGCATAAAGATATTAAAGCATTTTACCAAGTCCTCCTAAGCCCGTTGGTCCGATCAGCTGCATGAGCTGGTTATGGCTCATGTTTCCAAGAAGGCTTTGCAAGCCACCCTCACCTAAAAACAAAAACATTCTGAAACACAACATATTCACATTGGTTTGTTTTTTCACAGCACTCCAGCTCAAACAGCAGGAGATTAATTGGCATCACATTCTGTATGGAAAAAACAGTTTCAAGTGTTTACTGATTCATGATGCTCATAAAAGATAAATGCAACTTGGCTTCACAAAAAGGTAAGACTGCAGAGAATCCACTGGAAACACAGAGATTTCTTCTGGCAGCCTTAACTTCCAGCCTGAACCTGTTTAACAGCCCACTTTATTTTGCTAAAAGCATGTTTACTCTGCTGCTATTAACCCTGTCCCCAACTCACCCTCCACAGCATCGGGAATTGCTTCCTAAGGAGCTGTCAGTGCTGCTTCTAAGTTAAAATAAAAGCCTCCAATCTGAAGGACCAGAGAATGGACTGTACCTCCTAACGCAGACAGCTCGTGGCCTCCGCTCGCGTTTCCACCCAAAGCCCCAGGCATTGGTGGGTTGTTGAGATACTCATTCACTTTACGACAGTGCTCCTCGTCCTTGTCAGTCTTCGGCTCCTGAAAGAGAGTTGCTCTTGGTACGAGTCACACTGGGAGTGTTTTGTTCCAAGACCTTTTGTTATCGACTTCCCACAAACCTGCATCCAGAAGAAGAGTCGTTTGGATCCTGCCTTGAACTTCAATACATACACGCGGCCCGTAGTGCACTGAGGTACCCTCTTGAATTCACAGTCGTCGGGAAAAATAATCAAATCCTGGGAAAGACAGCAGCAGTTTGAGAAGACACAAGAATATTCCTTCCAGCTTCCCAAAGACAGATGCAGTGTGCACTCACAGCCCAGAAAGCCAACTGCATCCTGGGCTGCATCAAAAGGAGCGTGACCAGCAGGTCGAGGGAGCTGATCCTGCCCCTCCGCTCTGTGAGGCCTCACTTGGGAGTACTGTGTGCAGTTCTCGTGCCCTGAACATAAAAAGGAGATGGAACTGTTGGAACAAGTCCAGAGGAGGCCACCAGGATGGTCAGCACCTCCCATATGAAGATAGGCTGAGAAAGCTGGGGCTGTTCAGCCTGGAGAAGAGAAGGCTGTGTGGAGACCTCAGAGCAGCTTCCAGTATGTGAAGAGGGCTATAGGGATGCTGGGGAGGGACTCTTCATTAGGGACTGTAGTGATAGGACAAGGAGTAATGGGTTCAAACTGAAACAGGGGAAGTTTAGAT
>JAOEHY010035656.1:0-34656 GCA_025447955.1 Psilopsiagon aurifrons
CTTTTAAGGAGAGTCTCAGATTTTCTTGCATTAAAATACAAAATCTGTGGCCAGACCACTTGTGGAGAAACTGACGTGCAGTGTCCAGCTTCCCAAACCCAAAAGGCAAACAAACAAAAAACCTCCACAAAAAACAACCAACCGAACAAAACACCCTCAAACATGTTATCTTTTAATCATCTGTGATTTTCAAACACTGTTCCCTTGGGGAACCCAACTCACAGATTTTTCTGCTAACAAAAGGTGATTTTACTTGAGGACAAATTCACTTCCCATCTCCAAAGCCTGGCTCTCACACTAATGAATTCCTGTATTGTGTATGCAAGGCCCATGGTCAGAAACTACAGGGCAGAAATGGCCAAGTGCCCAGCATGTGTTCCAAAGGGGTGCTTCATGCTTCTTTTGAGTTCCATGTTCTAATGTTTTTTCCCCAGGAAGATGCCCCGGATCTCCCTGAGGCATGCGCCAGGATTTCCCATGGGATTAGCACCCTCCTTGCTTCACCTGAAGCCATCTACGCCAGAAACAGCCTTCCCAGGCAGACACTGGTACTTCAGCCCTTTGTATACCCTTCACTCTCTGCTCAGACCTGGATCAGGAAGAGAGGAAGCTGCTGCAGACCACAGATGTGTTTTACCAGTTCCTGGTACTGAATGTTTCCCAATGCTGCCTCTGGTGCTTTACCAAGGGCCAAATCCACCAAGTTCTTCTGGGTATCTCTTTTCTATGAAGGCTCCTGGTGGTCTCCTCACTCCCATGATTGTGCTCAGTGAGGACCTGTCTTTCAAAGCACTTATAAACTGAACATACCCAGCAAGCTCAGGATTGGGTGAGAAAAACATCTGCTTTTGCCAGCCCTTCTTATTAAGCTTCTATGTTTAAGATGATTGCATAAACTAAGAAATGAATAACAGGTCTAAACACTTTACCAGGCAAATCTGATCTCTGCTTTAAAGAATTGGAGGGAATAAAGCTGAAACATTAGCTTCAAGGATGGGATTTAATTCAAAGTGTCACTGCTAGTTCTTCTACTGCACTTTGTAGGTTTAGAGAATAAACCTGTTTGCTAGCAAACAATCATCTTAAACAAGATCATTATTAATCCCAAATTCAGCTGTCAAAAAGTCTGAGATTGTAAACTAAGGAGGGAACAAGAAAAACCTGGTAATTTGTTTGTAAAATATTTGCAAACTGTCATATCAATAATGGATAAGAAGAAAATTCTGGCCCTCCAGAGCTGATGCATAACACAAAGCTTTGCTGTATTGCACCTGAACTAATATCTATAGCACATTAGTTATTATAATAGATGAAAACAAGTTTCCTGGCTGAAAAACAAGATCAATTTGAGCTCAAGCTATTTGGATGTTTTCTAAATGTTGTAATTAAAATGCAGCATGAATGTTCCTTGGGAAAAGTAAAAAAAAAGAGAGAGGAAAGAATGGCCCTACTAGAATTACATACACCATTCAGCTCTGACTCAGTAACCTGAGAGAAAAATAACAAGCAAAATTGTGTTTGTGTGCAGTCAAACATTGCTCATCTTCAGGGCTTGATGCAGGGCCTAAGCTAACAGAGCTTTTCCTACTGGGTCAGGATCCAGGCCCAGGCATGAGAATTTGATGTAGGCAGTCAGCCTAGATTGCACTGAGTTCGCTGTGCAAGTCAGGATTTGATTAGAGTCCAGTAAAGAAACCCAGCTGAGCATTATCTTGCTGCAAAGAGAGCCTTAGTTTATGGGGAAAACAAAACCCAAGCAACTGTAGAAAGAGATAAAGGAGCCACCTGTGTGAAAGGTTTCGCTAATGCCTGAGGGATGGAAATGGTCCCGAGTGACATTCGACCCTTGCCCAGTGTTATCACAAACATCGAAACCTGCAGGAGACAAACATGATTCTTACCTCCCTCTGCCAATTAGAGGCTCACAGACACTTCCCAGGAGCTGCCCGCCACCCTGCAGAATTGGGCTTTTTGTTCTGATAAAGAAGTGACTAGTGAGTTACAGCACCTTTCTAAATAAATGCATTCTCTTATGTCTTTTAATCATAAGCCCCGTGAGACTCCTAATACCCACATATGCAATCCACATCAGCCCATCAGATCAGTTTATCAAAGGGGCCTAATTTAATCCCAGTCTTTGATGGAGACGGGAGTGGTCAAAGGCTGCCTTAATGATTTGCCACATTTACTTAGCTCAGAGATCTGTGGCATGAAGGGCACTTGACTCCAAGCACAGCATGGATAATGGGAAGGCATGACAAGGAAGACAAAACTGGCAAAGAGTTTGACAGCCTCAATCAAGAGAAACCATGGCAGAAACCTGGAACAACAGTGGAGACTGAAAAGGCAAAATAAACCTCATGATGGTTGTCACCACAAGTGACGTTTGTGAGACTGGTCGAATAAATTGTTGGCTGCAACAAGCTCCTCTGGAGTATCACTACTGCGAAACACCCAACAAGGAGAAAACCAGAGCAGAGGAATCCACACCCAGAAATGCAGAGCCAGAGGAAATCAGGAGCAAAGTACCAGGAATGACAGAGCTGCTGTGACCTGATATCATCCCCTCCTAGCCAGAGCAGGATGCAGCAGGCATGGAGGAAAAGTTCCTTCTCTTCCTCTAACAAGCTGAAAACGGGCTCGAAACTTTCAGAGTTGAGCAAGTTCAGTCCAGGTTCATCTTTTAAAACCACTGGGATATCTTCTGTTCCTTTTCAGCCCAGTAGGTCAGTGGGCCCCAGGAGACAGAATACACTGACACCAGCTAAAAAATACTGAGCAGACGTGAGCAGAAACCCAAAGGAAGGAGTCCAAATCCCAGTCTTCAAGGGACGCTGAATGGTGAACAGCATTAGGATTAAAGGCACTGAAGAGCAGGTTCTAAAAGCTAAAAAGGCCCAATCTTCTTCAGAAAGAAGAGTGGAGCAGTGTTTCACTCCACAGTAAGTGATGGATGTGTACACACTTAAAAACCTGCAAAGAAACCCCCCAAACCTTTACTAGGTAAAAACCAGCTTATTCTGAAGCACTCAAAGGCTTTTAATAGTTTTCAGCTCAAACAGAAGAGGGAACTCAAAGTCTGCATTAAGGAAGCTTGAGAAGTGCTGTGGGCTGTGAGAAATGAAGCACAACCCCTTTGGTTTTAACCAACATTAACAAAAGGATGGTGCATAGACGAATCAAAGAAGTCCTCTGATAGGAATTTAAAGGACTACACTGGCATCATTACCACAGAGGAATTCTTCATGGCACTATCCCAGTTTCTGTAGAAAATAGATGGACCATCTGTCTGCAAACAGGCAAGGCCATTTGGCTGTTTTATACGGAGACTGCAAGTGCTCAGGACAACCTTTGTGGGGGGGAAGGAAAGGAAAACAGCAACATTGGCTTCAAAAGCAGAGAAACAGCCAGCAGATAGCAGAGGGTGAAATGCAAACATTACCCAGGCTGGCTAATCCCCACAAAGGGACTGCTGGTTAAAAGCATATCAAATTCTGTATAAAGTGTCAGGAAGCAAAGCTGGTGCTGACAGACCATGAATGGCACACAGGTGGGCTGGCCAGTGCTGCGACGTGGGAGCTGCAGCCCCCAGAGAAGCATCTGAGCATCCACTGGCCTCTGCTGAGCTCAGGACACAGCAGGATCTGGACTGCATGGCCTCACATTGTGGGGAGCCACCGTGACTGACAGCAGCTCACCTTTTTGGAAGGCAGCATCTCCTGGGGTCTGCTGAATTCCTGCTGGCCTGTTTCACCTCTAACTTGGGCAGGAAATATGTAAATTGGCACAGCACCTCGGAGAGGTTTCTGTCTTTGGTAGGGACTTGGAGTGTTTAGATAGACAGATTAAACAAACAAAGGCCCCAAGCAGATTTGGGTAGAGCCAGACCTCAAAGCTAACAAATTCATTTTCACTCAAAGAAACTTCTTTTGTGGGTGGGCACATGACACAGTGAGGTCTGGGACATGCCAGTTACCTGAGACCTGGTTACCAGGTTGGGCCAGTAGATGAAGAAGGAGCAGAAAGAGCCCCAGCACAGGCGAGCAGCACCAGCATGGGTACCTGCGTTAGCTCTGCCCAGGCACACAGCCTGCTGCTCCTCACCCAGCAGTTTCAGTAGCTGATGATGGCCAGCACCACAGTAATAACAGGTGTCTCCCAGCAGAATACTGACCAGCTTTTAAACCATGCCAGTCAAGCCTGAGAAGGCCACAGAGCCAGCCCCACTGACACCAGCAATCACTGTGCCAGCGCTGCTAGCAGAGGAGCCAGCCACACTTCACCAGATGCAGTATCCTCACTGATGGGAGATCTGTTGCAGATGCAGCCCACTGACCACACACTAGTGCTGTGATGAACACAAGCTGAGTGGCTTTCTCCTACTTCTCTACAAGAGAAAGACTCAGGAACTGACTGATGGGGGAGGGCTCCAGAGGCTTCAGCACAAGTGGGAGGCTGGAATGAGCAGCCTGACCATGAATAATGTATGAACAAAGGCCAACTGAAACAACCTGGAGCCACAGGCAGCAGAAATGGACCCCCATGGTTGGTAACAGCAGGGTTTTGGGCCAGAAGTCCCTCCACCTTGACAGGGCATAACACAAGGGCTGCCTGTGGGCAGCTAACTGGGCACAGGACAGATAGGAGGGACACACAGAGATACTGGATTACCCCAATAATTCTAGAGTCATTTGCCTGCAGAAGATGCATTGGGCCATACAAGGTTGTGACAAGGAGCCAGAGCAAGCCAGGGCAGATGCACTACTACCACACAGATATTGGCTCTGCCTGATTTCTGCCCAGACATGGTAGTCCTGTGGGCAAGAAGCTTTTCTGGCTGCAGAAAAGTGGGCAGCATTATCCAGAACCCCTAAGAAGACATGCTGTTCCTGGCAGCAGAGAGGCTGCATGAGAGGAGGAATAAGCAAGGTGCTGATAGCTGGCAAAGTCATCAGGGAGAAGTATGAGTGACTTCTGGGGAGGGAAGATCAGCATTTGGGACTGAGGGGGCTGACGGCTGGCAAAGGGAGACATTTGGGGCTAACCTGGGAGACTGCAACAAGAGGAAAACCAAGCTACAGCTTGGGAGGGGTACATGTCTTCCACAAGCCAGTTCAGCTTCTCTTCCTTACACACATGGGTAGGTGGAAGAGGACAGGCCAAGCAGACTGAACAACATATGCAATGACAAAAAGTAATCTAAAAGGTGATGTCTGCTTGGTTTTTGTGTCCTCAGCTTGTCTGCCAGTTGCCACACTGCTGGATTCCAACTGCAGCATCTCGTTGCTCCAACTGAATTGTTACATTCTGGGTTAGGATTTTAGTTTCTGTAAGCATATTAAAACTTTAATTAAGCTGTAAACTAGTGTTTTAGCAGTTCTGGGGGGAAGTTTTTCCATTTATCTTGTTGATTACAGCTCTCAGGTCCTTAGTTTTGGCCTAAATTTAGACCAATTCTGACTGAGCCCTTCAGGATATACGCTAAAACTTCATTAAAAATGAAGACAGTTGATCAGCTAATTGTGGGAAGCCTGGAATGTGTCTGCTCTGAATGCTGGCACTCTTCTGATCTACAGGTAGTAGAGGCAGGTTAATGTTGATCTGCTAGTAAAACACATTATGGGAAGACCTTCAGAAGACACAGCAGCTCCTTGATTCAATGCTCACAAAGAAACAACTTACTTCATTCCTTGTTCACCACCTGACATGGTGAGGAAGGAGGGATTTTAAGCAAAGCAATTATTTTCCTTCAGGCAATTTCTGCAGTGCAGCATGAGCCCTTCTCAAGGCAACATGTTTAACAGTGTCTCACCCTTTTTGTCTTCCTGGGAAGGACTTTGCAAGAGCTGAATGAGGATCCCTGTTTTACAGAGCCTGTGATATCTCCAACAAGGAAGCAACACCTTCATGTTTAGCCAGCTTCACTAGGGATTTTGGGTTTCTTCTAAATTAGTGAGGAAATCCAAAGGGTCCACAATACCTACGTGTACACGACAGGTTTATAGCATGTGTTAACACGAAAGACTAATGTAAATCCAGCTATCAACATGCAAAAACACGGCCAGATCTGTCAACATCTGGGGCCAGAAACATCTCTTAAATGCTGTTTTAGAATTATAGCACAATAACAAATGTAGTGAAAATGAAATGCAGAATCTGGTACCATCCAAAATTCAGCACCTGTGGTATTTGCAATGGAGCTGAACTCTCTTTAAGCTGCTGTTGCCAGGAAGTGTTTCTTGTAGTGAAGCAAAGAAATTCAAGGGAGAGTGAGAGGACATAGAAGTGGAGATTATTCCTCCGTGTATGACTCTGGCTAAAACTGCTCATTAAGCACCCTTAACTGTAGCTCTCCCTCCTGTGCTAGTCCCATCTGTAATACACCTTCAGCTGTGTTTTTCAGTACCACAGAGAAGCCAAGGTGGTGGCTGCCATGGCTGGTGGTGGCATCACTGGGAGTACAGTTGCCTGCTCCTCCAGTCACTGCAGACCCAAGGACACAGGTCTGTATGCAGGTTTTGCAACGCTCCAGAGATACAAACCAGTTTTCAACCCATGGGTGACTAACTCCCGTGATGGCCCTTCACCACCAGTTAGGGGACCACTTTCAGAAAGGTCTGAAGTCATCCACTATTTAATCACTTGAGCGTTCCACTTCTCCCATATAATTTTCTCTGCAACTAATTTGATGTGAGGAATTTCAGCTGTTCATTGAGGAGTTTGGAAGACTTAGACCAAATAGCCATTTCTTTCCTCCCTGCTTGTCAGTCTCCAGCCTCCTTGCACAGCATCTCAGGCCAAAGCCAAGGCCAGTGACAACTTTTCCTTTCACTTGCTCACATTACACTTTCACAATGAAACTCACATCCAGATCACTGCTCAGGAAAATCACATCCTCCACCAGAGCAAGTCCTGCCCCAGCCTACCTTGCCCAGCCCCATTTGGGTCTCCAGGGAGGAACTAGCTCCTCTGCCAGGCCAGGCTCCTGTCTCCCAGTCGGCACTGACAGCATGCACCAGCTGCATTCAAGCCCATTCCATGCAGACCTCCCAGGGCTCATCTCCTCCAACCTCCCAGAAATCGTCTTCTGGAACTGTGGGGAAAGGAAGAGGGAAGAAAAGAGAGACACAAGCCCCTTGAGCTGTGACGAGCAGCTTGTTACCTAAAGATGTTTGACTGCCTCAGAAGGAACAGGTAAATTTAAGGACTCCACAGTCAAAAAGTTGTTTTGGTGAGTTTGAAAGCTCATTTTTTATGCATATCTATCTCATGCTAAGCTGGAAACAACACTGGACACACTTGCAACCTACTAAGGGGAAAAACATGTTGAGTAACAGACAGTGCAACTGCAGGGAAATTCATTGCACACAAAAATCTTCATCAGAGCTCATCCTTAGGAAAAACAAATGAATACACATACTTCCACAGCAAAGCCAGACTCCTGCAATCTCCATGAAGGCTTGTGCAGCAACTCACCCAAAGATCCCCATCAGCTCATTATTGTCCCTTAGCTGGAGATGATAATTTTTGTACATCAGCCTCCAAAACAGCTGGTGTGAGCTTTCCCTAATCTGCTCCAGGGCAGACGCCACCAACAGCTGAGACTCGCGGTGACACGCAAGGCTGGACAGGCAGCAGGCTGCTACTTCTCTATAGATGTTCATATACCTTTACATATACTATCACTATTTTGGATTCTCCCTCTGATCCTAAATCAAGGAATCAGGAGGAATAAAGAATACTGTTCTAAAATTGGATGGTTCCATCTCTGAGCTGACTGTATGGAAGACAAACTCAGAGACTTCAATAGTCCATAGAATCATATCCTAAATCTTTGATCCAGTTTTGAGTCCATTTGAAAGTGATGAAACAGCTCCGAGGACGGCGTTCTGGCTCTAATACTGGAGAAATGCTATGCTGAGCGTGCTATTTTGCCACCTTCTCCAGCTACAGAAGGGGCAGCTCTTAATTACAGGCCCCAGCCTGCTCCTGGCTACTTCTCAGCATGCTCAGTGGAAATCCCTCCAAACTGCTGGTGCATTTCAAATAAATGGGTCCAATTAGCAAAAGCTTTACAACTTTAGCTGAAATGGTGGGGAAGGATCATACCAGCAACCAAGTAGGCAGATGGGAGGACAAAGATTCCAATGGGTGATGATGAGCAGGTGGGAAGAAGTAGCAGTGTCAGCTGGAAGAGAAATGTAATCAGCCCCTTGGAGTGGCTGCTGAAGTAGCCCCCAGCCTCATGTTAGCACTTCATTTATAACATTGCTTTCCTGTTCATAACCTTCCCAACTGTGAGTTGCAATTTTTCTCCTCCCCTTTCCCCCCCCACCCTCAGCATTATGGTGATGGTTTGGAACATGAAGATATTTGGAAAGGGGCAATTTGGCACTAGGAGTTTAAAAAGCTACAGATGACATCCTAAATGTATATTTTATGAGTTTGGAATGATTCCTGTAAATTAAGCTCAGAGTGTATGACAGCTTCTGGTAGTGCCGCCAATAAGGAAATAAAACAAAAATCGAAAGGTTCTTGAGCACATGTACCCTTAAAGAACTGGACACATTGCTTTCCCTCACGCCACTGTGAGCTGCTTATCAAGTGCTTCCCAAGGAAAGTGCTTCAATAATTTTCAATTGTCTTTTCACCACATATGCCCTTGAACCCCAATGCACTTCTGAATTCAAGGCTTATAAAAAATTAAATGCTCCAATAATTCTAAATTCTGTTTGTTCAGTGCTACTGGAGCCTGTCCATTCCTTCAGTTTGGGGACTTTTGTTTTGTTTGCAGGGGGGAGAAAGAAATCTTTTCTATTAGTGCTTCAAGTTGGAAGTTGGTCAAATAGCATCATAGCAGAGTGATTCAGCAGCCTCTGAGCTGATACTCAGTGCATCATAAAACAGGATTAGGAAAAAAAACAATGTCCGGAGGAGAAGGAACCTACACAAAGAATCACGGCAGGAGAACAATATCAGAAAGGAGTAGAGGGAATAATCCTCACTTGGCTTCTGAGAAGCAGGTTGGATGACCTAATAGATGTTTTTCAATGCCCTTCATTCCCTGCTGAGTTGAAGGGTTCAGCTGCCTGGATCCAGCCACCACAGCTTAATAAATGGCTTTGCATTGACTGAACACCATTAAGTGTTTCTGTGTGCAGAACCACAGCCTGGTGTCATTTATCTGAGACCATGGTCTCCCTCTGGCACATGACTCAGATGCTATTTCACAGCAGGCAGGAGTTCATGCAGAACTAGTGGTGGAAGTTCATGACAGGAAGCAAAGGATATAATCTTAGGCTGTGAGTCTTCCAGTTATAAACCAAAAAGTGGGGTCTTCCCAGTCTCACTCAAGAAGACACATTAAAGTAGCAGAACTGTGAAACTAAGTGTATTCCCGAGCACTTTCCTGAACAGGAATTAAATTAACATGTATTTTGTAATCTCCTGAATCAAAGCATCAGCAAACAATTATGACCAATGCCAAGACAGAGGAGGAAAACATCATTTAGTATCTATTCTCTGTGAACCTGAAGATCCTATTGACAACTTCTTGTAAATTAGGATATACCTGTTACAACTGCAGCCTTGGAGGACAGAGAAAGGCAGGGACTGTGTCAGGAGTTTTACTAGATCAGCAATGGTCGAATTACTTCTATGCAGAACATGAAATCACAGATTCACACGACCCAGGAAAATCAGACACTTATATCACTCTTCTGATAAAATAGCTATATCCAAAGTTTAGTAGAAAGGTACAAAAGCAGGGAGGAAAAAGAAAAATCTCCTATGGTCTTCTCTTGTAGACTGAAAAGATGATAAAATGCATCCTTGTTTAACTCTCTGCGGGATGTCTGGAATTTTACAGACGCTGTCACAATGTGTCTCTCGGTAGGGAATAACTGAAGCATGAGATAAGAAATCAGCCTTATCTTAACTTGCAGCAGCAAGTGCTGCAAAAGGAAATGCCCAATAAAAACTTAATATATAGGAAGATGGCAAGTAACTGCCTGGATTTCTGAAATAAGAAAGTGTAAACCAATTCTCTAATCACATATAGTCAAACAACACCATCAGTTGCTAAAATTCCTAGGAAAAAATCAGTATCAGAGAAATGGTGGCATACACATCTTCAGTAGCATTTGGGGAATATTTTAGCCTGCAGAATTTAATTCCCTGTTATTACTTCTGAGCCTGGAGGTGAAAGTCATAAATCAGGACCATTCATAACATGCAATAATGGGGGGAAATACTCATAAGAAGAGTTACATGATAAAATCCTTTGGGACTGTAACACTTCCAGTCCTCCGTGACAGCATTAAAAATTCTTCTGTCAGTAACATCTATTCTTCCACAAACCCTATACTGGGTTTTCATTCTTTTCTCCCAATATCTCCAAATTTTGCTCTCATCTGGCATTCTTTCCACCCTTCCTCCCTGCTGCCCTAAATATATGTTTAAAACCAAATCATAGGAAAGCATCCTATATTTAAAAAGATGGACAGGTTTTAAATTACACTGTATTTACTTGAGGGCTTTTAATACCAGAGGAGCTTTCCCAAGGAGTTTTGCTCTGATTTCAGGACCCCCATTGTTTTTATAAAAGGCTATTTGGTCCCATTTAGAAGATGGCTACATTTTGAGTAATAAAGACTGCAATGCTATAAAATAAAAGAACATTTTCTCCACCCTTCTTTTACCCTCCCATCTTCTGATTAAAAAAAAATATCCCAACTCATCATGTGTTAGAGCTTTGTTTTCTGCGTAACAAGACTAATCATGTTTCCTCTGCTTGGGGTCTCTCTCTTCTCTTCTTTTTCTTCCAGGTCCTCGGGATCCACACTGACATAGAAATATCCCATGATGGAGAAAATAATGCACACAGCAAAGAGGAGAACAGTGAACAGGACAAATTCAGCCCACTAGGAAAGAAAAGAGAACAGCAGGTCAGGAGACCCCAGACTCTCAGTCCAGAGGATATCTGTGCACCTCCAAGTACTTTTTAAAGACACGGGTGAAAATTACTTTTTAGTCTCCAAAATTGCTTACAAGATAGACATTTTCTCATCTTGTTTTCTGGTAAACCCATGTACACACAATTATGAATATGTGATATACCATGACACGAATCTGTTAGATTGAGCTAGTTTCATCAAATCTTAGAAAATCTTTCTTAGAAATCCATCCTGACTGGAACATACCTGTCTGGGCTTTTTGCCCACAAGATTCCTTTGGAAGAAGCAGTTTCATGTTAGCCAGAAACAAGCCCAAGTTCACACCTTCATGGCACCATTCCAGAAGTCTGATAGCCTCAATTCAACAACCTCCACACCACAACCTCCCCATGCAAGCTCATCATTTCAAGGGTGCCACAGGCACCTGGTCCTGAGGGAGTCCCAAGCTAGACACTTGAGGAGGCTGACAGCCCACTAGGCTACCTGGATGAAGGCAAGTAAGCAACTGAAATCTCTGGCTGGCATAGTATCTAGGCTTCAGGCTCAAAGCTCAAATGCTGCCTGCCTGGCTATAGCTGAGCTTCATCAACCTTATTGCAGAGGTGCAGGTCACTATTATTTACTGCCACTGGGAGACTTAGGAATGGCCACGGCTCCAGAGTGCAATTCTGCTGAGGCAAACAGAGAGACCTGACTGGGAGACCTCAGTGCAGTCTGCCACTACTCAGTCGCAGGAGCCTGGAGCTGTGCAGGAAAGCTGTGCCTTCAGGACATGGACATCCAGCAGCCTGTTTAAAAGCATTACCTCTGTTTTGAGAGCCAAACCATACCTGTGCCATTGGTGCAGTTTGGGCAACAACGAGCACAAAGGTATTCCCAACAGCCACCGTGAGCAGCCAGCCTGCCTGCAGCACCGACTTCATGCTGGCTGGAGACTGAAAAGAGAAGGGTCTGATCAGTGGGTATCACACTGTGCCCTTCTGCCCTGGTTCACTCTGTGATGTCCTGCCCAGTATGGGTGTCACTGGGCTCAAACTAGGAGACAGGGGAAATTTTCTCTATGCAGAGTGTTTAATCTCATCAGCTTCATACAAGGAACTTTCAAAACGTGTCCTCCAGGAGGACACATCAAGAAGGAGGAGACGCTGCTTTTGCAGAGCTGAATCCTGATCATACACAATCTGCATCACCTGAAATTGTACAATCAAAAAGTCAAGTGAATCACACAACAGCACCTGCAGGCTGTAGTCTGGTGCCATGTGGCTGTACACCTTTGGAAGTGGATCCTGATGTTAAACTTCCTGCTGATGACAAAGTTACAGATTGCCCCACTGTTAATGAACATCTGCAATTTACTCCAAGGATAAATTTGAGTAGCTTCAGCTTTTTGATCTTGTAATGTCTCCACCCTCTCATTCTTCTCTTCTCATAAGCCTTCTCCCCCAGACAACAGTCAAATCATCCTTTGCACGCTTTTTACCCTTGCTCTCTTTTTTAGACTCATGTAGACTTAGATCCCTTTGCTCTGTCCATTTAAAGCAGATTCCAAAGCCCCATGCCACCCTATAGTCCTTGAGATACCTTTGACTTTTTATCACTGGAAAATACATACTACAAAATATTTCACTGGGAGAAAAACCTGATACTACACTACTCAGACCTCTCACATTAAAATAAACTTCTATCCAGTTCTGTTCTGTGTTCTCAGCTTCACTAGAAAAGGAGTGTCCAGAGTATAATTGAGAAAAGGTATCCTTCAGAGTATCATAGAATCATAGAACAGTTAGGGTTGGAATTAATTTAGTTAGAGGACACCCATCAAGCTGTGTTATAAACCCACTTTTTGCTGAAGTGAGTCAGTGGCATGCCAAAGGACATATCACAAGTCAACAGCAGATGCAGGAATAAATCCTGAAATCTAATTGTAAGCACCTTATCTTTGAGTGGAGTACCTGAGAATAGGAGAAGGCCAGACCTGTAATGGAGAACATCACCTCCCCAGCAGATATTAATAAGTATTGTGGTAACTGCCAAGCCATATGGACATTGTTGGCCTTTATGTCTTCTGACTTCCATATCTTAACAGCACCTCCAGAAACCTAGCAGAAAAATAAAGGCACACTGATTAGCTGCTGAAAGAGCAGATCCTTCTTAGCCTGGACAGCAACAGCAAATTTACTAAAACAAAATTTTAAGCAAAGATGGAAGCAAATCTCTGCCCTGGTAGCAGAACTGCGAGTCTGAAACCTGCCATTTTCAAGCCTGTCAGGAATGGGATGACTCCTACTGCACAGGTGGCAGGAGGGAAGCATTCCCACACATTCATGTGCCACAAGAGTTGCCTAAGCTACTGCAAACCAACAAGTTGTCTTCTGTAGTGGGGTTGGGAGAAGTCTGTGTGGTACTTGTGCCAAGCCTGTGGCCCACTGCTGTCCCATAGGCCAGAAGAGGACAAAAGGATAAACACTCATTGCATCCATGTGGTCATTGCTCCTGTTTCATCAGCACTGTACAACTCCCCTACATCAACAGTGACACCCAAAGAAATCCAGTTCAAGCATATCAAGAGTAGCAGAGACTGCACTGTACCAGATGTATTCAATTAGTTATGGTAGCTGTATTCCTAATTATTTTTGTTTGCTTTCCCAGGTGTAATTAATACTGCCTCTGATGCACAGAGGCTCAGAGGCAGAGAGAAGTCTGACTAGTAGCCAGGAAAACACTAGGCTGAAATGACTTCAGGAAAAAAAAAAACCACATTTAAGGAGAGTACTTGGGAAAATACAAGTGATATTTATGAGATCCACTTAATCACAATGCAGTGAGGCAAATCAAGACACTGTTTCTTAGCAGGCTAAAAGGGGTCAGAGGAGAGCTATGCATTGCTGTTTAGCCCATAAAGAAATGTCACAAGCACCATACTATAACTGCACACTGAGGAAGGCTGGGTAGAAGGCAGCATCTCTATGACTTAAGCACCACAGTCTGCCACAATAGCAGACTAATATATTGCTTTCCTGGTTCTTCTATATAGCACTCCTGGCAGAGGAGCAAGGCTCAGTACAAATCACTGCAATAATTAAAAAAATATCTTGGCCTGGAGCAAACTTACTCTCTACAAAATAAAGAAACCACAGGCAGAGAGATGGAAAAACAGAGGGTCAAAAAGATTAAAGGACTAGCACAGCATCCAGAAGGACCAAGGCACAGAGCCACCCCAGAGCAGCCACAGCTACAACAGGGACTTTTGTAGATGGGGCCACAAACTGAAATTCTTGCCCACAGTGATGTGGGACACATTTACCTCAACTGACCCTGACTCAGTTGCATTTATCAGAGGCCTTAGGGTAATACTATTAGTATAATATTTTTAACACGACTTCTCTTCTTGTTCCTCATCTGGTGAAAGAGGCTTGCAGCCATGGAGGAAGGGTCTGGCCAACATCAGTTTGAGTGTGTATGTGGTTTACATACATAAATCTCTGCACTCACAGATGGCAGCATCTGCCTGTTCCCTCCAGGACTGTGTATCCTACTCCAGCTACTGAAGTTTAAAAAAAAAGTGCCAGGTACCTTGCAGCTCTATTTTCCCCCCTGCGTATTTGGACTCTGCAGACATGAACAGCTCCCATTAATTGCCCAACAGGGAGATGTTACTGCCAGGGAGTAGCTGACAGCAGTTTGCTCTGCTCATCACAACACAGAACTCAAAGTCTCAGAGGGCAGCTTAGCAGTGTGTCCTGTCAGACCTGGTTTGTCTGTGTGACTATGCAGTGGAAAGGCTAAAATGGGAACTAAGCTGATCACGTTCATCTCTGTGGTTCCTGCCAGCTGGAACAGGGCTGGAGCAGCGAGCCTAAGGGGCTGGCATGCTTGGAACAGAATTCACCCTCAGAGCAGTGCTCACACCCCATTAAGGCTAGGTTGTTCAGAAAACCATGCCTTGACTTTACACTAGGCTTCAAATGACCTGTACAGTGAGAGGAGGAAAAGCAGATGCACCATCTCACCAACCTCTTCCTTCAACACTTTATTCCTCTTCCCCCCATGCATAATCCACAAGTCTTGGAAGGTCCACCTTTAGATTAGTAAATGTGAGGATATTTCAGACTGTTTCTGCAGAGTTTTTCAAGCGTGACTTACTGCCAGGTACAGTATTTTAAAGACCACAAGCAGAGTCAGCTCTTGGTAGACTGTCATAGCTCTTTGCAGTTCACTACATCAGTGCTAACTGAATTAGGATGGATGGCACAAGACCAGCACAAACCACAGCTCACATGATTTCCCATGGAGGATTTCTATCAAGGAAGAGATCTTACTTCTTGTTAACCCATGAGATCTGACAGGACCACAGTGTAAAGTGAAATGAGTACCCATCTGCCTTGCTTATGTAGGTGCTGAAGCCTTTCACTAGCCCTTGTATAATGGGCTGCCTTCAGATGGCTACTGCCCAGGTCTTGCAAGGTAGAGAAAGAAAGTGAGAGCCACCAACATAAGAATAAAAGCAGCTTGTTACCATCACAGGGACACTTACGTTAGTTATCACAATGGTGTATGACGCGCCGAAGTCAAGCAGCCCTAGCTCCAGGGGAAACTCTCCCATTTCAGTTATGCATTTTCCATTATTATATCTAAATAAAAGGATGAAGTACAGTATTTCCCAGTTAGTCCCACTGACAAGAGCATCAAACATGCCCATACAATGGAGCAGGGAGGATATATGATGCAAAGCTGCAGTAATGTTTATGTCAGACAATCACTAAAATTCTTGTCATTTTTCCTTCCAGAAACACTTAGGCACTAAGCGGAGTTCACCTAGTGACTTGCGCTATTGCTAACAGTTTTAAATGGTTTCTGCTGCTTCCTGACACCGATTCTTTGGCCCCTCAGGTTTGTTTTCCTTCCAAACTTTTCTCCACTCCTTCAAGAACTGTGGGCCAGACAGGTTAGCCAGGCTCAAGCAGCCATCAGGAAATCAGAGATATGACCCACAAACCACTTTCTTTCCTTTTGATAGAGCAAATTAGCCTTCAGATTTGTTCTTCTGCTTTTGGATGGGTGAGATGGCACAGAGGCTCAGCAACATTGCCGCAATGGCTGCTTCATCCTACTAAATTGCAGCAATAAATATTTTGGATGGAACTGATGCAAAGAAAAGCCATGAAGCTTGTTTTGAAACATTGCAAACACCAGAAATACCCTGCAAAAGCCAACTCCAATGCTGCCAACCCAAGGCCATATGGAGCCCCTGTCTAACAAGCCCAGCCTGCAAAGCCATGTAATGTTACTTGATGTTATCAGCCCACATACCAAGACTTTGTAGTGTGGAATATGAATTGGCCTTTTCCTGAGAATATCCAAACAGCTGGGCCTGTGAGAATATCAAAATAGAGGAGGCATCAAATGGCAGAGGGGACTTTACTATGTCCACCTTATTCTGCTGACAAATGCACAGGAATGGCCAGCCTCTTCCCTTCAGCACCACCACCACCACCACCACCACCCCAACATAAGAAACAAACTTCTACACCCACAGGAGTTGCCTGGAGCTGCACAGAGCTGATAATTCTGGTTTTTACAAACATCTGCCCCTGCAGGCAAATGCCAAGGAAATAGCAATGAAAGTTTTGTTATTCACCTAAAAAAGCCCCATTGTATCCATGGAAGGGCCTCAGGTAGGACCTTCTGCTCAGCAAAGGAAACTTACTTGTCTCTCTCTAGCAGCGAGTACTCAGAAGCACTGTAGTTTCTCTGAACAGCAATGTACCATTTGCTGTCAATGGTGAGGTTGACATCTTGGTTCAAACCATTAATGAATCTGCAAGAAAGCATATTTCATTGAGTTGTCAGACAGGGCAGGAGAAGCATAATACCAGACACTTCAGAAGCGCACTCTCTCTCCCAAAGCATTCCGTAATTCCATAAGGTTATGACAGCCTCTCCTGCAAGTTACGTTTGATTTGTTGCCCAGTTTTTCAATATAAGATTAATTTTCTCTGCTGTGTAATTTTACCCTCTTCCTCTATCCTGTGAAAAGTGACCCTCACTTCTTTTGGGTTAGGACTTCCAGGCAATTTCTTCTCAGAGACCTTCAAAGACTGAAGTGTGTCTAGAGGAGGCCAAGATGATCAGCGGGCTGGAGCACCTCTCCTATGGGGACAGACTGAGAAAGTTGGGCTTGTTCAGCCTAGAGAAGAGAAGGCTCCAGGGAGATCTTAGAGCAGCTTCCAGTGCCTAAAGGGGGCCTACAGAAAGCTTGAGAGGTATTTTTTACAAAGGGCATGTAGTGACAGGACAAGGGGGAATAGCCTTAAACTGAAAGAGGGGTGATTTAGATTAGGAAGAAGTTCTTTACTGTGAAGGTGGTGAGACAATGGCACAGGTCATGGAAGTGTTCAAGGTGAGGTTGGACAGGGCTTTAAGCAACCTGATCTAGCAGAAGGTGTCCCTGCCCATGGCAGGGGGTTTGGAACTAAATGATCTTTGAGGTCGCTTCCAACCTAATTCTGTGACAACTATTCTGTGGCTGTTTGAGAGGACAGAGCCCCAGCCTGCACCAGGAAATTATAAAGTTGTGTGTCCTGATGAGTGTGCACACCATGCTGGTGTGTTTTTCAAGGAGTTTCTACCAGTGGGATAGAGTTTTGTAGCAAAATAAGGTATTTGCACCAAAAGCAAAGCTTTCAAGGGAATGTTCTCTTGGTTTTCAGTTCTTAAAATGGGGCTGAAATCCCTGAAGATAGTCAAGCTTAACAAAAGTACCCTGTTAGTGTAAAAGTAGTTTCTTCTTAGTGAAAGTTCTTCACAAATTGTTAAAGGGAAAGCTTGAAGATTTAGTCAAAAGTGCTCACAGGAAAATATAAAACATTCCTGACTGCAGTTATTAATCAGTGCTCAAAGGTGGTGTTTAGTCAGTAGAAGCCTTCACAAGGACAGGGCTATGAACAGATACTGCTCTCATGCTCAATCAACACAGGCTTTAGAATAAGGCAGCTTATGCATCTCAGCACCTCACATAGGTCTGGTGATGCGGCAACTGCGACTTCAGTGAGATGACATGACCTCAGTGAGATGACAGCACAGGGGCCTGTTCATGGGCTAGTTCAAATTAGGAAAGTAGACTAGCTGCTTAAGCAGACCCTAATGTGCAGCTGTATTACTTATGAGGATATAAAATTGTTGCTGTATCAAATTTAGTAGGCATTTGCGCATGAGGTTGGGTGACAAAAGTGAATGTCATGAGTTAGCCAGTTTGCAGAAGACAAACGGCAACAGCTCCTTTCCAGATTGCTGCTTCTCTTTCTTTCCCAAAGGGTGGAATACAGCAAGATGTGTTACCACTCTTCCAAGGGAGATCTTTTCTGTTGCATCTCAGCTCAGACTATCCTAGGCAGTAATGCCTAGTAAGCAGCAATAATGCTCAGCTCTGCATGGCAACTGTGAGAGGTGACACACTGTCAAGCCTCCACAGCTGACACCTGAGTCTTGCATGAGAAAAGTGGACTAGATTCCAATCTGAGAACATCTGGGTTATGTTACATACAGTCTGCATTAGACAAAAGCAGTTTCCCTCATCCCACCACCTCCAAATCCTCAAAAAAAGACATTCCTACCTAACAGCTGCCAAACCATTTTCTGGCTTTGCTTCCAAGTCTGTAATCTAAAGAAGGAAAGAAAGAAAATCAAACAAATTTAGTATTGCTGCCTTGTAACAATGTGTAGCAGAAAATCATAGAATCATAGAATAGTTAGGGTTGGAAAGGACCTTAAGATCATCCAGTTCCGACCCCCCTGCCATGGGCAGGGACACCTCCCACTAATACTAGTGTCTATGGAGTTGCACACGTGCTGCAAAACCCATGAAAATTGACTGGACACATAAGCTTTACATCAGGCCACAGAAGTCCATTGAAGCCAACAGCAAAATTTCAGCGCCACCAAGGGCTTAAGATGAGACCGTACCTTTTTTTCCTCATCTGCATAACAAAGGCTACAGAATTTCAGCCAGTCACCCCTTCGACTGAGGCGTGTAACACCCTCCAAAAAAGTATTTGCCGAGGTCTGAAAGTTAGGCAGTTGCAGGTTTTACAGGAGTAAAGTATTCATGTTTAATTATAACTAATTATGAAAAGAAGCTCATGTGGTAATGACCTCTTGCTATCTTCAGATCAAGGCTGTACCTCTAGGTTACTGCTCTGATCACCATGCATCACTCATTTTCCCTGACCCACAATACTCAGGACATTAAAATGTTGTATGGCGCAGGCAGAGAGCATGAGAAACCAAGATGCACTGAGCTTGATTGCACTCACAGTCTCTGCAGGCACTCCCTGAAATGCCACCTGGTTGGGCACACTGGGGACTGAGTGCCTCTCCTGGAGATCACAGCTCAATAATTAACATAGAATCACAGAATCATAGAATAGTTAGGGTTGGAAAGGACTCATTTGAGGAGAGCCTATTTGGTGTACAGTGCTGAAAAAAAAAAGACAGCAAAGTCAGCCCTGCCATGAAGATTGTATGTCACACAAAAAGAATACAGAGCAAGGTTCTTGGTTGGTAGAAATCTACAGCTGTGCCATGTTCCCTTAAGCTGGCTGGGCAATTTCAGTTTTTGCTGCCAAAAGATGGAACCCAGGGAAGCCAAAAGGGACTGAATCTACCTTCAGAAACTGACTTTCTATCAAAATTTTTCAGCCCTTTCTCTGCACTCTCTTCATGATGTTAAACCCTGGGTTTCTGAGACCAGGGATCCAGAATTTCAATGTACCCATAAAATGTCTATTGTGCTTCAGTGCAATATGCTGACCCACAGATAATTTATGCCCTAAATAACAAATAGTCACAGTGAAAAATAAATGTCAAAGCAATAAATAATAAATAACATCATCATTTTCTTCCATGGAAGTCACATGGGGATTAAAACTCTAGTTTGTTGCAGAGAAGCCAGCCAAATTATTACTCGATGGTCCCCAGAGCTCTCAAATTCATTTCCTGCCTATTCAACAGCCCATAAAGGAGAAGAAAACAATTTCAGACTGGATCCTTCCAGGAAAGCACCCCTATCTGAGTGAGGAGGCCAAACCCAGCAGTGAGGAAGGACGTCGTGGGCCATGGCTACTTAAGGGCAAGCCCTGCAACACAGCAGTGATTCTAGCATTGCCTTTGTTGCACTGCAGTGCTGGAAAAGCAAGTATAATTTACCATACCGTCTTCCACATTTCCCTTATCTACAGCTGAGAATGCCAGGTCAATTGCATCACCCAACAGCGCAGCTGTTCCCCAGTTCATGGCAGCCTTCCTGTGCCAGGGTGGACACTAATTTAAGCACAGGCTAGATAACTAGGGCAGCAGAGGTACTCTGAAGCTGAGAGACTGCTTTGCTCCAGACTGCCACAGGCTTTCACTTCTTAAGGACTATATGAAAATCACTGCATGAGTATCCATTTCTTAAGCTAAAAGCACACAGTCATTAGGGTCACAGGGAAATTTAACATTGTGCAGTAACGAGCCCCAGGCTGTAAGCCATAAAGCAGCAAGAAAAACCCCATCAAACCCAATGTTAGGAAAAAATAAATCCTTAAAACTCCTCACTTTAAAAAACAGTTACGTGATTTCTACCGTACAATACTGAAGGTTTGGTGTGGCAACCCTGCAAGGCTGAGAAGCTGCAAAGAGAATTGGTATTTTAGCATAAGGACAGATTCTGTTGGCATTTACACACCTGCCACATGTGCAATAACACCATTCATTTCAAGGGAGCCTCTTAGGATACAGCTACATGTAAAAGATACATGAATCTGGCCCTATACATTCCATATGCCTCTCTGATTGTTGCAGCAATACACAAACGTCCAAACACAGCCGGCTCTGCTGCAGAGCTTGAAATGAGCTTAATCATTTATTCTGCTCAGCAAAACAAGTGGGCCTTCTGTGCATTTTCACTAAACACTTGTAATAACTAAACCCAGAATCATTCCTCTGATGCTGTTATTCCAGCCCAGCCCTAGAGCCTCTTTAACATCTTTGCTTTAAAGAATCATCTTCGGGAGAAAATCTCCAGCTCTGTTTCCTCAGCTTTCTCAAGCTCTGCTGCCTAGCAGGCATGACTTTGCTCTCCCACTGCAGCATTCACTGGATTAAAGTGTGCCCAGAAACTCTCAGATGCCATAACGCCTCTATTAATCAGCCAGCAGAAATGTGTACAGATCCAGTGCTGCTAGCTAAGAAGTCAGGTTTAGAGCATCTGAGAGCAATCAGACAGACACTGCAACTGAGCAAATGAATTAATGAGCCTATTACCCCATTGTATCATCACAGTCACTGAATTAATACTGTATTTACACTTCACTCCCACACTCACTAAGTGGCTTGATAGGTTTCCTTCTGCCTCAAAAACAATTAAGCTGTACACTGATTTTTCCTTCATGGTGTAGTTAAAAGGAAGAGACAATCCTTGATACTGCAGGGTGAAACAAAGGCTCTGTTGCTCTCCATTCAATAATAATTTTGAGTACTCAGCTGGGTTCTGTAGAGAAAACAGACATGGTTACACTTTCTTCAGATAAGAAAGGATCTGACTCTTCCCACCAAGTGCAAACCTACCCTCTCTTCAAGGGACCCTCTAAAGAGAGGTCAGGACTGTTTTCTACAGCAAAAGACCTATGATGATATACAGGCTTCGAGCTGGTCAAGCCAGAGCTTGGAGTACCTTCCATTACCGATAATCTCGTGACTAACTGACTGCCCGTCTGAGTCCCAAATTAGTTTGAGCTGTAAAGTAATCTGGAAGCTGAAACAGGAAACAACCCAGTGCCCATACCCAGTTAAATGCCTTCCTATTTCTTTCCTACTTTGGAGGTAATATTTTTCACATCCCATCCAAATCCCAGCAGTAATGCCTGGTCTGAACACCGAAACATTTGAGTTGAACGTCTCTACATGCTAATTTCAGTACAATTATCCTTTATTCCAAATTACTCATGAATGTAGTTAGCCATTTTCTTCTTTGCCATGGAAATATGTCTTCAGACTTTCCATTTCTGTCTCATCAATTGAGATAATACGCTCCATTTTTAAAGTTATTCCCATGCACTTCTAACATGATGAAGGAGAACAAGCTCCAACATCTGTGGGCTTTATTAGAAAATGCCTGGAAAAAAGCCCACCCTTTCTTCAAAGGGACACAAGTCAGGCTCTCTAGCCCCACATATATGCTTACCTGAAAAGCCTCCACAGGCTGCTGAAATAAGTCCTTGTCTTGGATTGTCACTTGAACAGGGTTCTTTGCCAAATTCAGGACCCGAATTAAACTTTCTTCTGGGACAAGTCGAGGCAAATCGGTTTCCTAATTAAAGTAAAAGGCTTTAAGTGCCATGTATGTGCTTTATTAGCACTTTAATATCTCTTCATTTTTAGCCATAATAGCCTTCCTCTCTGTAATGACACTTTTCCATCTTCTCCTCATCAAAAGTTCCACTGAGAGAAAACTAAACATAAATCTTATTTAGGGAGTTTTTCTTGTAGTAGCTCAATAGCCAACCTATCATTCCACCCCAAAACTGCTCTTCATTCTACTAAGCATACAGGCTACACAACTGCTGGGTAGGTAGAACAATGTCACTGCTTTCATTATACAGCTCCCTAGTGCCTGGATTTAACCAACTGCAATATCAGAATGGAAAAATTGTGCTTTGCTTTCAAAGGCAGTGACCAGAATGATTATTTCCCACTGCTGTCAGTGACTGGGAAAAGAATTAGGCCAGAAACTGAGCAGTTTTGAAAATCCCAGTCCAGCTCCATGTCTGTAATCAGTACTTCTGCACCACTTAACTCCATGCTCTCTAACAGCTGATTCTATAGATCTTATTCCCTGTTATTCAAGAAAGGGAAGACAATGCCTCTAGCACAGAGGTATCTCCTTCTGTCAGGCATCATTTCCTAGAAAGAGTACATCAATCAGTATCAGCCTTGTACTACCTGTAGATACAAAATGAATTATATTTAAAAAAAAAAAATAATTCTTTTTTCCTCACTTTATTTGCAAGTACCTGCCAGCAATACTTCAGAGATACTCATTTTCTATCTCATCCTATAATTTGGGCAGTTTGAACTGAACTCAGCAAAGAGAGGGTGACATTGATTTCCCTATACCCACATGTTGCTCTGGACTAACAGGCCTGTTAATGTGATTCAGAAAATTCCATTATTGTGGCTTATCACTTGTGCTACCCACAGCCAAGTGAAGGTGAGCCACCCTATCCCCTCTCTGCTAGAGTTTTTAGTGGTCTTCCAGGTAAAATTTCCATGTTCATGGAGGGGGCAACCCCTAATTCACCTTGCCTCTGCCTGGAGAAGTCACCCACAGCTGGAGCAGAATTTCAAGTGCTTGGCCAGAGCTGCTGGTGGTAGCAGTGACAGCATTCTTTTGCCGGTGTAAAGAGATTGGAAAGAAGACCTGAACCCACAAAGTTTCCTTTCAGCAGGAGACTTGGGAGTGGATTCAATTGAGCAACCAGCAGATGTTAAGAGTCCAGGGCTGTCTGCCAGCCACACTGACAGACCATTTTAAGTATACATGGAAACTTTAAAAATTAATCCTATAGTAACTGTTGTGAGACAAAGGTTAGCCAAAGTCTGCACAAGGTTGGTCACGAGCCAGAAACAAACAGTACAAATCTGCAGGGGCCAGTACTGAATCTACAGGAAATTTACTGTCATCCTGTCTGGGGATGCCTGGCAGTCCCTGATGCCTGTGACTACAGAAGTGACTGCATTCACCTGCCTCCCAGGAGAAGCAATCTGGCTTGTAAAACACCACACCCCCACCCTAAAGTAGGAAAGTAATTAAAATAAAAAAGCAAAACAACCACACACACAACAAACCCCAAACAGTAAAGCATAGGCAAGCTACAGTAAGAAATAGGAGAGAGAGCAGGCTACCTTTTGGGAATTAATCACTAGCATTAACTAGATGTCTGTCAAGCACTTTGATGATGGAAATCTAGAATATAGACCAATACAGATGACCGGCACAGCAAAACTGCAAAGACTGGAAACAGCAAAAGAGACACAGACAAAGAGAGGGAAAAGTAGACAAAGTAAGAATTATCATTAGCAACTGGATCAGTATGCTGCATTGTAAAGAACACATTAAAAATTATGATCAAGGAACACAATGGTTAAAAGGATTATCTAAAGACACCCCAGGGAAAGAAAGTATTTTGAGGAATCCCTTATGCTATACTTACATTTATTTTGACTTCTACAATAGCTGCAAGTCCAAACGCCATCCCTGCAAGGATCATACCTGTTGCCATTTTCCTAATTGGTCTATGGAGCAAATGAAAGATGTGCCATTAACAAAAAAGTTAAGTAATTTTAAATATAAAATACCATTTCTCAGAGCCAAAAATGCCAAAACCATGTAATAATCTGTGCAACAGGTGGCACTGGGGATGACATGCTGTTTAAAATTGCAATCATTTAACTTTAAACTATTCTATTTTTCTGTATGAGGCCAGCACTGAGGCCAATTAAAACTGGTGTGCCATTAACAAAAGCCCTTTGCTTGCAAGTTTCATATTATCTTGTTCCTAGCTCTCCTAGTGGGAATAGTTCATGGCATTATGTTAACCTGTGATGTTGGACAGAGCACTAGAAAATATATATCTTCAAGTCCCTTTTGGGAAAGGCAAAAGAAAAGTAGCATGCTATTTAGCAGCAGGAGGAGAAAAATGCATAGTTTGTGTCATCAATGTTTCTGACCATCTGTGACACCATTCTGGGTTATTTCTTTTGCCAATACATTTACATTTCTAGAGAATAAAGAGCTGTCTTCTGAACTTGGAGCAAAACCAGTGCAACTCTACCAAAGTTACATGAGACAGTGATATAAAGCAGAATAAAATAGCTCCAGAATGGCAGGTGCAAACTGAGTACTGAGTTGCTGAAATTCGAAACAAGTCTAGTTTTAGATTCAGCAGCCTCCAATCTTTGTAGAGGTCTGAATCCACATTCCAGATTGACTGTGCTGTTGGAAAACCAGATTAGGAACCCAAATTCTCTCTCCTGGTTTTGTCTATCCAGCATCTTAGTTTGGATTAGGAACATGCTTTATAAGCCCATGTCTCACATATTACCCCTTTCCACACTGTGGTTCACATTGAGAAGTGGTGCTGGAGCTGAAACTGCACTGGCAAAGTAAATCCATGAGTCCACATAACATAATTCCACTGCTAAAGGCTATCAAGTCCACAGAGACAGACCACAAATACTCTAAAGTAAAATCAGCAAAATTGCATAAAATGGGTTTCAGAACCAACCTGAAGGTCTGCTCCTATTACACTGCACTTCTTGCTTACATAGACAAGGGATAACATGGATAACATGCTTGGGCCATATGGAAATTGCCTTACCTACTCACTAGCTCAGATCCTAGTGTGGAATCTACTTTCACAACACAATGTGTAGCCCACAAAGGACAGTGAATTTGGCCCCACAGGGATCTTTCAGGAAGGGAACAATTTAGGGATGATATAGGAGATAAAGTGAAGAACATGATGAGGGAGGGACTCCCTTAAAGAGGGACTGTTCATATCTTCTTTCAGGGAGAATCTGCCCAGAGCAGAATCCAACATCATTGAATATTTCCCCCTGGAATTTCCAGGGCTTACGGAAGAAGGTGATGCTGCCTCTTGCGGCTGAAATAGAAGCAAGTACTGGGAAGGGTGAAAGGAATTTTGTGTTTCTCCTCCTTAAAAGTTATTCTGCACTCTTCCTGCAAAAGAAAAAGCACTGAGGCATCTGCATTGTCCCAAAGTACTTACGTGAAATTAAATTTGCACATGTTTATCAGGGGATAGAGCCCAAGGTCAAAAATTGGGATGAAGACAAGAATAAGAAGTGGATTTAAGAACTGCAATACAAAAGAATGGGATTTTAGTGACTAGAAAGCAACTTTCAGTAATTAAAGTAATAAAGCACTGTCCTCCAGAAATAATTCCATTACAGAAAGAACACGAACAAACACTTTAAGACTTCCTTTTAAAATATAATCATAGTTTACACTTCGACAGTTTCTGCTATTTAGTTTTCACAAGTGCAAATACATTTTGTTCATATCCTCCCCTCCAAGAGGTAAGCAAGCATCACTAGCACAGTTTCCCTGAAGAAAGAACTGCAGCATTATGTTTTAAAAGAGTACAAAACCCACTGACAATAGAAGCAGGTGACCTTCGGTGCTGTAGTGGGACCTTACAGCAAATCAGCAATAATGGAAACATCTTGGGAATTCAGTGAAATCCCAGAAGAACAGGTACTTTTGTGTGAGATCGGCAATTTCTCACACTTCCATGCAGTCTCATAATCCCCCAGGAACTAAGTTTCTCCTGAGAGGGGCAGACCTTGTTTGCCAGTCAGCAGTGACAGAGCAAAAAAGAGAGAATGATGGAGAACAAGCAGAGAAAAATTCTATTTCAGTTTCAAAGGAAGATTTCAGGGAACAAAACAGCTCTGGACTTCTCCAGAACTGTTCAATGTAAAAATTATAATCAACTGTGACAACATGGCACCATATTGAAGCTTTCACATTTTCATCTGCCCCCCCCAAAGGGAGGAAGGAAACATATTTCAGGTACAACACTCATCCCAGCGCAGGGACATGTTAAAAGAAGACATAGTTTGTGTCCTCCACATGCCTGCACTAGTTCAAGAAATATTATGTTCGTATGTCTCCCCACATCGGTACTATTCTGCCAGATTCAACCTCAAGGATGTTAGGACATCCTTGGAGTCTTCTGGATCCCAAGACTAAGCTTGTAAAGCAGCTAGTGAGCAATAAAGGCAGAGTCCACATTACAGCAGTCAGCAGGAGCACTACTATTACCTTCAAAAGGAGCAAAGAAAGGCCACTGGTCCCATGAGAAGAATAAAAATGAGAGAGAAAAAGAAAATACATTTCTAAGGGTTATTTTCAACCCTATAGTATTTTACCTGCATTTGGTCAGGCTGAAGGACATATATTCCCTGAAACAAAAAGATATTCCAAGTGACTCACAAACACCGTAATATAACAGTGCATATGGCAAACAAGCAAGCAGTCCAGTAGAGATCCACAGCAGCAAAAGTATTTTCCTCAAATGCTTTATGTTGGCTTTAACAGCTAATATTGTCCTTCTGACACTTCTCTTTTAAGGACACAGTGTTTGATGACAATCATTTTGCAGAAGGAAGCTTATACCCAGTCCTTGATATATAGGAGAGAGGACACAGCCTATGACAGGTACTAAGACCCGTCTTTCAGACTGGCTGCGCTGTGAACTAGGCGAGTGGGACTGAATAGGCATGTTAGTGTCCAACCTGGGATTTGGGCTTAGAGTTTCCTCCCTCCCTGCCTCTGTAATGGAAAAAGCCCAAATCCCACAAGTGAGTGCTCTCAAGCTTCAGGTCCCTCTAAGCTCTGTTGGTGATTCTCCTGAGCACCCAAAAAGGGTAACAAAAGACTATCCCAGAGACAGTGAGCTGCACAAACACCTCTTTCCTCCCTCCACCTGCCAAGGGTACCTAATGGGCTTTGTTCAACTGTGACTTCTTTGTTTAAGCCATATATATAGTCCTCAAGGCTATAAGTGGTGCCTCACCCTTGCATCACTGCACTGAGCCCTCTCAATTGGACATGGTCAAAAGGGGTGGACTGAAGCGTCCCAGTCCCCAGGAGGGACCAATAAGCTGTCCCCAGGAAGTGTCTGGTGTTTGTTTGAACTCTAAGCAATGGTCTGCATTTGAAATTAAGTTGAAGTGCGGAAAAAAATAAGAAGAAAATAGTATATTTCCAAGAAAACATGGGATCATTCCAATGTTGCAGTTAGTTCTCACCTCCATTAGTTGGGACAGCTCACCAGTGGAGGGTGGATAAGACTGAATTACAAGCCAAAAATCTACTCAAGGTAGTGTAACAAAAGCACTGAATGTGTCCTTCTCCCTTGTTTAACGAGTGGCAGCTGGTGACCATTAGATCCGCTGCTGATGGATCACCAAATGTAAGTGTGCAAACAGCAGAGAAAGTTTTTTAAATACACATCACAAAGACTGCATGAATTTTCATTGCTTTGTATTTCTGTGGTGGATAAATACAAAGTCGTAGTCTTTTTCCTGCCTATCTGAATTAATTAAGCCTTACGACTACCACATGCTGAGAGCCAAATTTTTAACAGGAGTGACACAGGGTTCAAATTTGGGGCTTTAAGTCAATTTTAAAATGGAAAACGGGCATTTACAATCTAAATTCTGATGTGAGCATCTACAGCTAAGACACAGATGGCCTGTTAAAACCTATATGTCTGGAAACCAGCCAGTATAGTGGCATGTTCAGCAGATAGGTGATCCAAATTTATCTGCCATTGCATCCTGTACCATTTACCATTCACATCTTTGACAAACTTTATGCATACTAGTTAATCCTCATCACATCTCTACCCTATACAACATAAGATTCCTGCTGGTTTTAAGAGGACTCATTAATACATCACCAAGAAAGCCAGAGCAGAAATATAAAACTACAGTAGCTCTAGTTACACCTTACAGGAACTGTGTGAACCTTCCCCGACATCTCTGTCTTCAGTGGGGGTAGCAGGCTGTAAACCCTACCCACTCAAGGTAACAGAGCAATCAGCTGTGAGGAGGTCAGCGCCCCTGACCTTGCAGGCTGCTGACGGCTCCCCAGCCAACATGTGCCGTGTTGAACCGAACACGGCTGCACAAAACCTCTCGCTTCTAATCACCAAAAGTGCAACTCACACAGACTAATCAAGCAGATGCTCTTAGTATGCAAGACTGGTTAAAAAGCAAGAGCAGTGATGTTACTACTAGTCTTACCAGCCCTCACGACATTAAGTACTTACAAAATCAGCATTCATTTTTGTGGCTTGCAAAGTCCACCTGGATCCCTAAGGAGAAAACAGACAACTGTGAAGCCTTCAAGATGTCCTATGGAACTAGAAAACAGGGGGACAGAGAAGACTACGGTGCTGGAGGTCTTATTTCCCTTCTATCCCTTTTCTTCCCTCTAATACCGGCCAGTAGGCAGGGCACATTCTGCTTTCTCACCCTCCTGAGCCAGACACCTGGCTGGAATGCAGAAGGATAGACAGCAGTGGTGGTAGATACTGCCTCAGCAAGACCCTCGACACCTCGTAGGCGACATGGCACTGTGTGTCCCCAGAATGCTTTGGTCTTACCCTGGAAGGACAAGGGTGCAAACCCAGGCTGGGGGGCAGACCTGCAACACACTGTACTGTACCTGCTGATCAAACAGAGCCCAGAACATTGGCAGGGGTATAAAGAGGAAGAGAACTCGTGTCACCATTTTAATCTCCCCAATCAGCTGTTTCTGTAAAGGCAATAGGCAAAAAGGTAAGATGGGGGTAAAAATAGCCAACAGGTGATTCAAGCCACAAAACATGAGAACTCCTATTTCTTTCTGCATGGCACTTATTCATTGCACTTACTCATGAGAGTGGACATACTTGAATTTCTACATTTCAGTGCAGCACCTAAACTGCTCAGTAAGGGTCAGGAGAGTACAGACTTCCTGGGAAGGGACAGGACAAACGACAGCCCAGTGCATGTGAGGAGTGCTGTGGCCAGGCCAGTCCTACTGTCTTCCCTATCTGTTTGCTTGACTTCCCCCTCCAAACCTGCCACATAGAGCATCGCTTACCGAGTATTTTTCTGATGCCCAGTCCAGCCAGTGATCTCTCTTTGGAATCTGACTGGAGCGGTTTTTCAGCCGGTTTTTAATAGCAAACTAGGAAGAAAACCAGGTGAGTAACTCCCCCATGGTTTGCCTACCCTTGTCACATTGTCAACTCAAGGCTGCCCTCCCCATTCCCAAATGTAAGCAGTACCAGAAAATGGCCCCCCCAGTTTGTCTCATACTTGATTTAAAACCTGCTACATGATAAAGCTTTAAATACTATTTTTTCAGTTCCCTTCCTAAAAGCACCTGTTGGATTAACCACTGTGCTGGGGAGGAAATGCCTCATTATCCAAAGCAACATCAAAACCAGAACTCTCACTCCCTTCTTGGTCTGTAGACCTTTCTTTGCAAATTACTGGTGCAGTTCATGTCTCATTCACTCCTAGACCATCTTTCAAGTTTGCTTCTCACTGGAGAAAGCAGTGAGACTGAAGCTGTAACTTGTTTGTTGACGCTGTGTGCTCCAGTCACTGAGCACACTGAATGCAGCCACTCTGGCAAAGAGTGGCAGACTTCGCTTAGAAATCCTATCTGTAAGATCTGGCCTTTTCCCCAAGGTAAGTCTGTCACTAGGATTGACCTAGGCAAAAAGAAAAGACCTCCTGCTAGCAACAGCTTCCTGGGGAAAAAAAAGTCATTATCCACTTAATAAGTGGGTGGGGTTTTTTTACGTACTATAGTCAGCTCACACAGTATGAAAAATAATTGATAAGGCTATAATGCAACTTCAGCAGGCGTCTCTTGCATTTACATGAATATGCTGAATGTGCATAATATGAATGTGTATGATTACTGTCTGCTGAACTGATAAGCTTCAGTAAAATTATTCAGCTGAAAAAAAATGGAGTCATATACCTGATACTCTCCAAGTTTCTGAATTGTCCTTTCAGTTCAGTCTCCACCAGCACCTGCCACTAGTGGCTCTAATGACATCAACTGAACAGGTCATGTAGCTAAGGAGAACCAATTGAAATGTTGAAAGAATAAACTAGGACATAAACATGTTTCATTCTCCTTACAGCTCATCAGCAAGATACCCAGGACCAGCTAAAGAACTCCAAATGCCACCTCCCTTTGCACTTTTCTGACCTGCCACCTCAGAATCATGCACAGAAGAGAGAAAATGGCATACACTTACACCGATGCATTTACACACTTCCCATAAGATGTTCCCTTGTGGTGGTGTTTTTCTGTACAGTCCACTTCCAGCAATGAACACAACTGAAAAATATTATAATCCAAATGGGAATTCACATGACTGAGGCTCAATCCTACACTGGTTTTAGGGAAGGATCCCCTACTCCTGTATTCCACAGAAATCCTATGCTTTGGGGGCTTACAGGATCAAACTTTTAACAGAATAAATATACAGAACTCCTTTAACGCCTTCACATGAAAGAAAACGCAGCATCCTACAAGAGGCAGTGTGATTCCTAGGAAGTCACCATAATCTTCTCATGAGCTGCTCTGACACAACAGGCACCTATACATCTAATTCACACTGGAAAACAAAGTTTTGAACATTCCCCCCACCTATGCTTTTTGTAGGCTAAACTTGAAATAAAATCTATACTGAATTGCTGCACCTGATGTTGGAAATCACCGTCGACTCATTGCAACTGTGTGAGGATTAATCCAGATCCAAAACAAGCTTTGTGTACTTGCATCTCACACACATTTCAATGGAAACAGCTACTAAGGTCACTGCATCACACACTGGTGTTGACAGAAATTACCTCTATTTATGGTTTCCATGAGGGAATATACAATTTAGGATATTGTTTTGCCTGTGTTTTCTCCTTCAAAGCACAAAGAATATTGGACCGAGGCTTCAAAATCCCGTCAAAGATGGGGCTATGCAATTATATATCATTTGTCCTGCTCTTCAAGAGCCACTAAGCACTTTGCAATTGGAAAGATATTGGCAGAGAGAAGCACAATAAAAGCTGAGTGTGAAATCCATATAACAAACCAACCTCAACTTTTTTAATTAACCCAATTATCTGGGTCAGTCCACAGCCAGTAGAGAAAAGCAGACACCTCTGAACTAACACAGGAGGCCTGGGACACTGCACCATTTCTCTTTTCTGATTATGAAGACCTTTCGCATCCAGTTTTGACTTGCAGAACTGTCAGACACCTCTGAAGTCAGTTTAGATGAGTTTCACTGAAAGACACTTGTTCAAAATCACTCAGAGTGAGCAGCTGCACTACCTAATTTTCAGCATCTCCCTGTGGACTTGTTGGTGCCTCTGAAATACCTTCTGAGGTTTTCAGAAATACCTTCTGGAAATGCCACTGACTCCTTTGGGTACTGAGGTTCCAGCATTAGGTTTGGTATTTGGAATTAAATAGTGTCAACCTTCCCTCATCTTTCAGAAACTGAAGCAGCCCACAAGAATTACCCTCTATAAGATTTCCATTCTGCCTCTAAATCTATCTTTGCTTTCCATCATGACAGGGAGAGGCCCAGTCAGGGCTGAAATGGTATTTTCTCCAGTTCTGCATTCTGCTCACATAATCAAATATATCACTTCCAAGAGCATTTTAGCATGTTACAAAGGAATACAGAGCTACTTTGCTGGGCAGGCTGTGGAATTTGGCAACAGGACACTAGCTAAAAACACATTTCAATTGATGCCCTCATTGAAACTGCAATATTTATACATCCATTCTCCCCTGGGCAACTACTACTCTGCTAGAAACATTCATCACACAATAGCGTGCAGAGGAGCCTCTGCTGCCTTAAACTGATAGGAACAGGTCACAGGGGAAAAGAGAAGTTTCTCAGGCCTGTGACCATGCACTTTTCTGAAAATAATTGCTGCAGTGTTAGCTGTGGCCCAATGACATTTTTCCGGTTCTTATTCTTCTCTCTGATGGAAGTTTGAGGGGAGAGCAACATTCACATTCTCTGGGGGGCGAACTTTTTAAATCACAGATGCTGTGGTGAAATCACACAATTGCTTGGTCTCTCAATTAAGCTAACAAGCCGAATGAGAAGTCACCCCATGCTGTGTCAGAACCTCTCAAATGTAGCGTAATAAGTGGACTTACTCCCCTCAGCAGCTTGCAACTGTGAAACTAAAGCTAATGGGGTGTCTTCTATATTGGCTACCAAGGAGTAACAGCAAGAACATGGAAACTGCTGAGTATTTTATAAGGGTTGAAGAAGAAATCTTGACAAGTACATTAATGGGGCTAAGATGCAAGCTTTAGGAAGCAGGGTGATTGCAGCTGCCTTCTGACACTTGAACAATAAGGGTTTCTTATTGCAACATAATAATATGTTGTCACTGTAATTGTGGGAATTACTTCAGTCAAGTGAAGTGAGGCAGCTCATAATAAAGTAACATCTCATTCAGCTCCTTCTACGATTTCTGTGGCACATAGATTCTGAAGCAAAAGTCTGAGGCATTAAAGATGGTCCTAAGATGCAAAGAGACTGTGGAAAGTTAGAAGTGGCATGGCTAAGTTTCTCTTCTATAATACAGGAACTCCAAGAACTGCTCAGAGCACAGTTCAAAGGCCAAGTCTGCTCATAGGTGAAGCTGCAAGACATCAGAAGAATCATTTTGGTTCCTCCGTTTGCTTTATAGAGCCAGGCAGTTGTATTGTGAAGCATTGCCCAGACCACTCTCTCATCAGTATCATAATAAAAGACTGCGGTAAAACCATCCTCTGCCCAGCACTGAACTAGTGATTTTTCTTGCTGTTCTGAATTGCGGAATTTCTGGATAACCTTGAAACCTTGAAGATCTATCCAGAGCTACTGAATTTGTACATTTTCTCATCTATTCATGGACTCAAAAATGGTAACTCCTACTACAAGCTTTATTGTTTCCACTCACCAAGCGCCAACACCATCAGTGCCGCTGGGACACCAAAAGCCAGTGCATAACAATCCTCTCCAAAGCACTTCACATCCCCTGAAAGAAGTCAGAAATAAAAGCACCTCATTATAGTCAGACTTATGTTACTGGGCCCTTTGATATGCTTCCCTAAATCATTCACTTCTCCTGGCTTTAAATCTTCTTTGCTGGTGCTTGACACTGTGAATTGAATCTCCCTGAAACAGTTGTCCTCCCTTGACAAAGAAAATTTGGAAGCAAGGTTAGTGTCTGCCAGCAAAAGACGCTGATAATGGTATATTGATGAGAATAGTAGAAGTGAGGAAGCAGACAAACAGGTAGGAACTGTAACTGGGCAAAAACCCCACAACATTTAAATAACCTGAAGCCTTTTTTTATTTGCCTAGATCTAAATAACCAGTAATGTGTTTCCTCATTATTTGTGCCAGATGCATAAGTCATGAGCTAAAAACTGGAATCTGATTTCATAGCAACAATGTGGAAGCCAATACCCCTACTGTGTAAGTGGAAGAACAGGCTGGTCTTAAAACTCCAGTTCCTTTTCTCACCACTTTCCCAGTCTCACTAGAGGCAGCCTGCTCCAAATGTCAGGTCTTGCAAGAGCACATCAGGAAACCAGCATCGCTTTGATTCATCTGAGCTATGGTTCACTGAAACCCTCCACCTCTTCAACCAAGTCAGTTCTCATACCACATGAATTTAGAGGTCCAGTTGCAAACAGCAAGCCAGCAGCAGGGTCTGTGTTTGTATGCCAGTGACTACAAATTACTGCATTCTTACATGGAGTAGTAACAAAATGGCTAAAACAAGCCAACACAGTTAACAGGGAGCCAAACCATGAAGCTTTCAGTTCTTGTTTGCTGTGCCTGGGCACTCATGGTCAGCTGCATACTTGTGTGCTTGCACAGCTTATATACTTATTTTCAGCAAATTAGCTGGAAACCAATAAAGCTGGCAGTGAGACATTATGGGCACACTGAAGTGATGAGCGCACATCTATGGGGGTATGATATCATAGGCATCACAGAAACATGGTGGGATGGCTCCTATGACTGGTGTGTTGGAATGGAAG
>JAOEHY010035657.1:0-15118 GCA_025447955.1 Psilopsiagon aurifrons
GCTCGCCGGAGGGCAGGCTGAGTGTGCGGGGTATGCTCCGCGCCGCTGAGGTAACGGACGGCCTGCGGCAGCAGTCTGCCCTCAGCCCGAGGTCGGCGGCGCTGTGGTGGTTCCGTTTAGATACGTTAATGTATTGGCCTAACACTGACTCGCTGGGAGAAACAATTTTGTTTGAATAAGTAATGAAATTTGAGGAGGACATTTTAGTTCGGTGGAAGGATGGTGATTATCCATAAACACAAGCAAAACCCCCGAAGAAACGATGTGTGGGCTGACTGAGGCGCTGGAACCAGCAGCCTGACAGTGTCACCTCAGGGCTTGGGATGACGGCTGCAGTCAGCTCATGCTCTGTGCACGCCAGGTCCATCCAAGGGAGGTTTTGCACTGATCCATTAAAGATAGGCCTCCAAAAAAACATCTTACAGCAGCTTCTTACTCGCCATATTTCATAGTGTCTCAAATCGAGATGTAATTGTAAAAATTGGCATGTATATCCCACAGTTTGTGTTTGGTTTTGACTGAGCTGTAATACCTCTTTGAGGTGTGGCTAATGGCAAGTAGTACTTCGGTCAGTGGTAGTCCCATGCTTCATACAGTGAGCTGCTAACCAGTATAAATTAAAGTCCTGCTCTTACATGTATTTGCAAACTTATTATGGAGGCCACTAATTAGCAAGTGTATGCTGAATGTTCGAGGCTTAGCCCTTAAAGTCTTCTTTTTGTTACAATTTCAGGACCACTGCTACAACAGGTTTCTGAGTTCTTACCAGGCAACCAACATGAACTATGGAAAATTAATGCTCTTCCTGTTTTCATATTTGTATCATGCTCATCAGAAAAAGTATGTATACAATATAGTCCAATTTTATTTTCTCTCTTTTCCTGTCTAATGCAAAGAGGCATTTGTTAAAATATACTGACAGTTGACCACGTTTAAAACTTAAAATACCTTAAGGTGGGTTTCCAGCCCTCAAAACTATTTCCATTGCTTTGCAGTCTGTGGATTCCCTTTTCAGTCAGGAAAATGAACTTCTGTAAGCATTGAACTTGGTCGTAACATACTTGTGGCACTGCAGCAAGAGCCACTTGGTTGCTGTAAGTGAGTCTGGCCACACCGTAGAACAGGGGCAGACGCTGTCGGCTTGCCAAGTTTAATTTCATTTTAGAAGGTATGTGAGAAACACCACATATCTCAGAAGTACAGCACACAGACTCTCATCTCTCTGGGGGCAGGTTTGAAACTGCTGAAACTAGTGAAGCTACTTCAGTTTTCTGCATCTCAAAGCTGCGGAACATGGAAGATGATGCAGCATCATCATGTCCATTTAAGTTATATTAAAATGCAGAATGCCTGGTACCATTTCCATTAGGAGCTGCTCTTGTACTCGTTTCTCTGTGTCGGAGAGAAAACCACTATATTGACTATCAGGGTTCTTCAGTTTTATTTTGGTATACCCAGAATACCCCATGGCTTAATACCTCACATGGGGAGTAGACCTGTGATACAGATCACATTTCAGTGGGCTACAGAGCAAAGCTATGGAGGCTGTATTTGATATTATCTAAAATAAATGTTTTTGGGAAGAAGGCAAGACTAGGATTAAGTAAAGGGCAAATTCTGTGTCATTACAGGGAAGAGGAAGACAGGACTACAGCTAGAAAAATAAGTGAAGGGTAAAATGGGGTATTAAACCAAACAGAATCATAGATTCATGGAACAGTTAGAGCTGGAAAGGACCTTGAGATTATCAAGTTCCAACCCCCCTGCTCTTTCCATCAGTTCAACTGTGGTAGTATCACTCCATCACAGTCTGAACCCTTACTCTGCCATCAGCAAGTGTTAACTCAGGATGGCCAAGTACCAAAATTTAGGGGAAACAAGCGTTCTATAGGATTCTTCCCAACCTGTATTGTTGCCAGTCACCTTCCTAGTTTTATGTTGCCTTTTCCTGATTTCCCACGCCAGTTTTGTCTTTCAAGTCCATTCACATTCTTTTCCAATCATAATTCCCAGGCCTAGTCAGTATTTCAAATCCCACTTCTCTGCTTTATCAACTTTTCCTGTTTTCTTTCTCAGTTCACTCTTCTGCCTCACAGCCTCCAGCTTGCCTTTATTCATATCAATAGTAAATTCCATGCCAAGGACAGAAAGCTGTGCAGGGAGAACACCTTGACTGTGAGACAGAAGAATGGATAGATACAGATACTGCAATGGGGCAGAATCCAACACCTTAAATGACTCAGAGGAAACAAAGTTTCTTCCTTGCACCACCAAGCCCCACTCTGGAACTCCTCCTAACCTAAAAAAAACCACAGTGAACTATTCAAAAGGCAAATATTTATTAGGTACATTGAACTTTAAAAAACTTCCAAAGATTTATGCAAGAAATATATTTAAATATAACAGGCGTTATTGCAGCTGTGCTACATTACAAAATCACTTTCCTACTGCCAGCACAATCTGAAGACCTTAATGTTATATGTGAGATAACGTTACACTGACTCTGGCACACAGTTAAGTGGTCTGCACTTTTTGTTCATATGTCCTTTGTGCTGCACCAGGTTGTTCCTGAAGACAGTATCGGCTCTTTGCAGAACTATGCCTCTTATGTTTCATTAAATAAAGGAACTGGCAAGGAATAATGAAATGCTGTTTTCCTCAGCAAAAAGGAAAAGCAGAACATGATTTCAGGTGAAGATACCATAGGAGTAACAGTTCAGGAGGTAAACTCTCTTTCCATGTCCAAGTAGCTCCTATTAATTCAAATCCAAATTGCTACAAGTGCACCATGAGGAGAATGACTCACAGGTCCAGCATTTAGACAGATGAAATTGGCAATAATACATTACATTCAAGTCTCTTGATTTCCTTATTGTCATGCTGCACCGTATTATTGCTTCATATTAGGTATATTGAACAAGAAGTTCATGACTGACAAGTCAGAGTGTTCAGAAAGACTGTAGAGGCTGCTGACTAAAACAAGAAACTGTACATGTTAAGGACAGGAAGTCAAAGACTGAACTCCAATCCTCTGCGACTGAGGAGCACTGAAAACGAATAGGAAGAGACAAACACTGATTTCCCTAGTTTAAATCTGCCACAGACTGTAATAATGGAAGCATTCTAGGCATATTCTAAACAAGAGGTTTAACTATTACAGTTAACAAATGGTAAGATTTATTTCTCTTAGAAGGACATCAAGAGTCTCAACAGTAAGACTGATCCTAGTAACAACGACGAACTGGGAGAAGTAATCCAAGCTCTTTTTTGCAACAGATAAAAACAGAAGGTGAATTCAAGGCACAGGTCTTTTCAAAATCAACACACAGTATTTTCTTTGGAACTAATAATACAAAGTAAGCCATAATTACATTATCAACACGCTGTACAGAGGAGCATTTATGTGCATTATTTATAACAGCGCTATCAGAAAAGGATTTCAGAATCATTCACATGCACAGATAGGCACACATAAACATACAAGCATGGCCTGGAGCATTACAGTATTAAAAAAGAAATGTCCCTGTAAATACAAGTCCTTAAGTAATGTTATCAGGGCTATCTACTTTAATTGTAACGTTAGTTAGGGAAAGACAGCCAGTGTGCAAAGAACATCCAAGTCGCACATCTGGTTTGAGGTTGGTAGGAGGCTGTTGACTTGTGGCAATGCTCACAGCACTGACACAGTCATAATGAACTGACAGTCAGAAGCATTTTTATTAATGCCACCTGAAATAATGCAACACTGAGGAAACTTGTGTGTTAGGCATGTTAAAATAAAATCGCTGCTTGGCCCCCAATCGGACAGCAAATTTCTGCTTAAAAATCTGATCTTACATTGTAGATGCCTTTCATGAGCGTATGTTGCTCAGATTTCTTTAACCAGGCACAACAAACCATTTCATATATACCTTCTTGTGTGCATGAGACTACATTCTGATGAAAATGCTTGTTTTGCCTCCCAGTGCAAAGTCTTGCCAGTTTCTTAATGCTCTTGAATTGGCTTTTGCCATCTTCAGTGGTAGAAAATAACAACAAACCAACAAATCCACATATACTTCCCTAGTTGGACAATTAGGAAAAATGAACCTCTGGCTTTCCTGAACATTGCCACTACAAGACCATGAACATACATGCACCTTTATTGCTTCAACTTAGCTCAGTGTGTAGACAACATGAAACATTTTCACCATTTGAGTTTCAAATTAGAATGGCAAACTTCCCAGCATCCAGAACATCTTGGTTTCAGCAAGCCCAGCCAAATGCACAAAGCCCAAGCACACTGTGTCATTTCTCATCCCACCCCAATGAGTTTCTCTCTTGCCTCTCTCTTCCGGGCTGAACAAAGTTCACAGCTCTGCCGAACCACTGAGAGAACAGCTCCAGCTCACCACTGTGCCTTGGGGCAGGAGGGAAACCCGAAGTCACAGTGAGTAGGACTGCTTCTTGTTCTGTCCTTGCAGCTCAAACAAAACAAAAACGGGATAAATTGAGATAATCTAAGATAATGTGGTGAGCTCACCTATTTTGAGGAAGAAGCTGGAGCAGTCAGCAGTGTCCTTGCTCTCAAGCACAGGTGAACAAGCACAGGTGACCATAGCTTCCTCTGAACCTCTGTCAAGGTGAGCACCTCCTCTTCCTACATCATCAACCTCTCTCAAAAAATTGCAGTGTTAAAAATACCATTAAAAAGCTTGATTATAGTAAGGGTCCATGTCAACAATCTGCATTAAAGATATCTCTGCTGCAGAGAGTACAAACAAAAGCAATCTTCGACAAGAACTGCACTGGTGCCAACTAAAAACAATGCTACAACTCTGGACCCTTGGGGATACAGTGGCAAGCACAGTGCCTGATCCTCAAAATGCATACCAGACACATAGTATAAAACTGATCAACTTATGGTACAAGTGGAAGAGATTCCACAAATTATGTCTACAGAAGCATTACCAAGAAGGGAGCCTACAGGGAATACTGGGTGCCTACCAGGCAATGCTACATGCTTGATGGCTATAAAATGAGGGAATGCACGGTATATCTAAAAGCAGGGGGCTATATGCTGCATTGTAATACAGTCCTGAAGTTATCTATTCAGAATCTTCTAGAAGCCATGCTGCAAGGAAGCATCAACTTCCTTTTCAATTAACATCATACTGCTAGGAACAGAAGGATGTAATTCACGAAGTGGACATCAAAATGGAGCTGAAAACCATTTACTCTCATTTCTTTTTAAGAGTGAAATGCTTAAGAGGTAATTATCTGTTTAGTGGAGTGAACTATTAGCCCTCTTCCCATGTATAGTTAGACTAAAGTTATATCTTTATGTAGGTATCTCTACTTCATAGCTACCAAACCTATTACCATTTCTGATGGAAATCTTTTGATTATACTCGATGGCATAAGTTTCTCTCCTAGCCAAAACAAAAATCACCCCAAACCCCACAACCACACAACTTGCTGCTCAAGCCCATGAACTGTGAGCAGTTAGATATGCATAACAGTGACAGTTTAAATCTTTGAATTCATCTATATCCAAGTGAAATGCATTAGAGAACAGGTGCCTCTGGAATGCAACTTCCAAATTAACGCATCCTTAGAAAAATGGTACATTTTCATTAAACGAAAGCTGCATTGTTCTTTTCTAGTGCATCTAAAAAGTAACTTTTCTAACACAGCAGGCTGTAAGTGCAAATTATTTACAGAGTTAACAAGCAAGGAAATCATTGCATGAATAACTGCCACTTTAGCAATGCTCCAAACTGTAACTGTTCAGCACTGAATAAAGGTTCTCAAGGATTCTAAGCAAAGTTTTCTTCTACAGCTACATTTCTGCATTTACTGGTTCATTAAACACTGTCATTTTCAAAATAATAGGTAACAGTACATAAATTGGTAAGAAAAGCAACTAAGCTATAAAATAAATCTTCAAAACCATGGAAAGCGGTATCTTGTTATTTACAGAGTACTACAGTATTATAAACACAGATTAATTAAAAGGTCCTTATACATAAATGTCATTGTTCTATACCTACAGAATAAAGAATGTTTCAAAACAGTTTAGCATGACAATGAACATCACAAGTCTGAATACAAACAAGATGGCAATCAAAGAAGAGCATTTTTCAAACTGCATCTCTAATTAAGTGCTCCTATGATTTTTTACATGTTCATTTACAATGATGGCACAAGTTATATACAGTGTTATAGTATACAATATCAGTTACTGGGCAATTACCATTGCTATCAACGGACCTTATTCACAGGTAGTGAAATTACATTTTCAAAGTAACATTTGGTGAGCAGAAACACAAGAAACTTAGAAAAGGATTAATTAATCCGATTCATTTGTCTTACATTCCCAAGGGACTTTCTTTTTAGGGCAATGTACATGCTCAGGGACTGAACTCCTAATTACATCACTGATATCCAGAGATTTGTATTTTATCAGAATTCTTAACATATACAAAGCAACATTTGGTATTCAGCCAGAAACTGACGTTTGTGTCCTTTCCTGAGGTTACAAAGTTAATGCATCACTAAGTGCAGCTCCCAGTGCTCTTTAAAAGTCACGACCATATGTTACTCAAAGTGATGACTCCCAGTTTGGCACAGCTTCACTGAGGGTCAGAATTTCCATCTCATGAAGAAATACTCTGAGAAAACAGATGAGGATAGTCCAGTGGAACAAACAACGTTCCAGAGATGGTGTTTGTTTTCACCCTCCTGAGCAAGCATGGAGACCAGAACCCTGAGGCCAGGGCTGTCTCTGCAGGGGCCTTATGTTTTCCTTCTGCCCTGGCACTGACCAACTTCCCTACTGGCTGCTGTCCTCAGAATTCCTTTGAAAGGCAGTTCCTGAGGATTTTGGTGATTAACAGGAAATTGGTACACAGACAATCCTATTCATTTTCCAACTCTCAAGTGCTATTTCAGTTTTTATGGACTTGTGCCTCAACTATGCAACTGTGTACTGGAAATAAAGAGACCTAGTGCAGAAACCTACGGAGGACTTAAAAAGAACCAAAAATATTTACTTTAAAAAAAAGGGGGGGTGTGTATGTCAAAATACAGGCGCTTCTGAAGCTTCGAGATTACCCAAAACACGTCATGTGGGAGTTTCCTCATATGGCTATGCAGACATGTCCACAGATATTTTTTCTGGTGACAGGAGGGACCTTTCCAGAACTTCTTTATCTGTGGCCGAGCAGCTTATACAGTAGTTTAACTGTGCTAGAGTGATTGTCTGAAGAAAGGCCAAGAAATACTTGGCAGGTACTCTGCCATCTCTGCAGATGAGATATCCAAAAGACCAATTTATAAGCTGTAGGATGCAACCCCATTCCCTACATCTATCATCAGGCAATTTATAATGTGATTCAAAAAAGCAGTAGAATCCAGAGGTCATGATCCTTCACTTCTTGAATAGTTTAGAGACACTTTGCAGTGAGCCAAGAGCAAATCCAGTAACTTTCAGACTTCAGCCATTACTACTCAGGAAGTTAAAAACTGGGATTCCAGGCTTGCTGTACAGATGCGTGCCGGCACCCCTGCGGTCACTAGTTTTCCATGTCATGTAGCCTTGCACTTCTGATGAACACTTAGCAACGCTACAATTAAGGCCCATAGTGCTAAGGTACATGATTATGAGTTGCAATGGCTCACTGAACAACCAGTTTCTCCTTTGAAAAAACAATTCCTCGAAGATTCTGTCTCACATCGTTCGTTTGGTTTTGTTTGAATTCCAAACTATGCATGACCTGACAAAAAATCTACTTGGTTAAGGCAAATAACCTGCTTGTAAGAATGCTGTGCATATGAACTATAATTACGTAAGCTTTTAAATTGTAGGTAGTTATCTTAGATGATTCTTTGGAATTGACTTGCCCGTGTATTTGTCCAATTAGCAGACCCTGAAACACCTTACAGATAACACTTCTCAGGACACAGGCACAAATGCTTGTGAAGGCACTTTCCCCAGAAAGCTCCCAAGATTTTAACTACTGAGCACACACAGGGCAAACTTTCTGAACGCTAGTACAATGTATGTTACTGCTCGTATCAGAGCCCACAGTAGGTATAACTGAACTCTGGTTACTGGACAGATTTGCAGACTTGTTTTGCAAGTTAAATTAACTCTTTTTCTAAACACACAGGATATAATTTTCATATGACACTTAGGCAGGGAAAGGACATTCTCCCGCTCCAGGAATCTTTAGAAAGCCTGTCTTGCAGCAGACCACTGGTTTCATTTGTGCCATCTTCTTTTTTTCCAAGACAAAACTACAGTTTAAAGCCTTTTTCATTATACCTATGAATTGTCACACAGCCGTGATATGATACTGGCCTGGGCATGGCTGCTACTCCCGTGATAATGCCCGTTGCAGGGTCATAACAAAGAATAGTGTCTGTGGCTTCACCGTTTTCTCGTCTTCCACCAAGGATATAGATTTTTCCATTACACACAGACATGCCACAGTTCTCCTGTTCCAAAATACACAAAGAAATACATGATTATTTGAACAGCAAGACTCAATTCCTGCATGCCTATCCCAGTGCAGAAGGACTGCATTGTGACTACAGTTTGTAAACAGACTGCCCTATACTATTCCCTCCTGGAAGGGGCAATGCAGAAAATTGTATTTTTCTGCAGTAATTGGGGAAATCAGCAGCACAGTTCCTCTGAGAAGACTACTTCAGGTCTAGGCCTTCACTACACATAGCTCAGACAAGGGATACAATGGAATACATCTGAATTCTGTACTTACTATTTAAACATCTGAGAAAAGGGAAGGAGGAGAGAACAAAGGTTTTCAGAAGAGGGACCACAGTAGGTAGTATTAATGCAAAAAAAGGTAACATAGAGAAGCACCTCAGAGAAGTAACAGATAATGAAGAGGGATGCAAACAGGGGAGAGGAAAAGAGCTATGAGTAAGAAAAGAGTGCATAACAAAAAGACAGCCCTATGTCTTGCTTGAAGTGGAGAGACAGGATTTTATTTCTTCCTTAAAAGCAGGCATGGAAAAAATCTTCTGTTAAATACAGAACACAAGCCAAACCAGAGGAATAGAGGGAAGGCCAGCAAAATGGCCTTTCTGTAAGGTGGACATCATAGAGCATGCGACTGATGTTTTAAAAACATCAGGAAAATTAGCTACGCACACACTTCACCACCATGTGGACACAGCTTTAAATTCTACTCAGTGTTCCATGTGTGGAAGTGATACTGCTCTTGCTGCTGAAGTCAGACACTCTGCTATACAGTGGGGTTTTTCTTACACTGTAAAACCAGCCTCAGTACTTTTTGCCTGAAAAGCTCTAATCAATTATATGTACATGACTACGCTCAGCCTAAATTAAAACACACAGTGGAACTTGACAGAGATGGATTTTAGACAATTAAAATGTCATTCATTACACTGTTACACTGTTCTCCAACAGTAACAGCTCTCAAACAAGAAGCCTAGACTCTCTAACAGTGACAGCCAGCTGAATGCTACTGGTTTAGAAGCTTCCGCTTCTGCATGGGCCTCAATTACACAGATGAAGTACAGCAAGAATGGAATCAGATGCCATTTTAACAGGGTTAAACAAGCACGCTCATTTCATGCCAAGATGCTTATGTAAAAAAATACCTTTCAGATGTCTGCAGGCCTTTTAGTGTTAATTACCTGTCTGCTGAATGTATTCTGTACATGCATCCAGTAGTCCTCGATCGGATCATAGCAGTATATTGCTTTGGTAAGCCCACCAGCAACATAGATCAGATTGTTTAAAGACACAGCCGTAATACATCTTTTTGCAATGGGGATAGTTGCGCGGAGCAACCAAGTATTAGTATCAGGATCGTAAGACTGAACCTGAAAGCAAATACATGCACTTCAGATTAAAAACCGAACTCAAAAACTAACCTGGCACACCCACAGTTATACAAGGAGAGCCAAAGCAGCGATACCTGGTGGGCAATATCCCGCCAGGAGAATGAAGGTAATATAGGTCCTACATCAATAATGTCTACATATTCACTATGTTCAACGTTCCTTTCCTAACATTCAAGTTTAAGAATTCACAGAACTTGTGAAGCCAATAAGGGTATCCATGAGGAAGCCCACAGTAACAGCATCCTACTGAGTTAACGTTTTCTACTCTATTCCTTTTTGTATTACTGTAGTTGTAGTTCCATACTCCATTCAACAGAACAGTTATTAACAGACCTCTCTCTGACATGTTTTTAAACCAGCAATACTGTTTACCATGGATAAAAGAGGCAATTAAATACAATTAACTGACCTTATCAGAACATGTGTTGTCATCGGGACCACCCCCAATCACAAAGAGCTTGCCAACACAGCTGGTGACAGCTGGAGAGCTCACAGCTTCTTTAAGGGGAGCCACCTCTGTCCATCGATTAGAAAATGAATCATAACACTCCACACTGCTGAGGCGGTTTTGCCCATCATATCCTCCAACAACATACACCTAATGCAAAGTGGTGAAAACTATCATCATTTCATTTTTAGAGTAATTATTACATTTAAAGATGAAATTTAATTAAATTTTAAGCTGCAAAAACCATTAATGTTGCTAGGTTTGTGAAGGGACACTTTCCTCTTATTTTTAATTGATACATAGGAGAAGGATGAAGAATATTGTCAAAAAATAATAAAGACTCTCTGGGGCGTTCTATTCAGTCATGTGTGCAATGGCATTGCAAACACATGTCCGAAGTATAATACTTTTAATACTGAGCTAGACACTTCCTATCTGAATGCTATTTGTTAAAAATGGCACTTCTCTGCATTTCTTTTTCCATATTAAATTCAGTAACAGCAAGAATCCATCTGAATTTACCTTTGCTTTTCTGAGTTTTGCCTTTTCATACTTTCTCACAGAAATATTTCTCCCTTTCAGTCTGTAAACTTTTCTTTTCCTTACTTTCCTGTAGCTTCTCTCATATTCAAGAAGCAGACCTTATTATTATTTTTCTACCTTTTTCCCCTCTGTTTGTACCATCTGCAAGTCTCACCTTTAACAAGTCCAAGGGATACCACAAGCTTCCCTAACCATGGATAACAAGGGATACCACATCCTCCCTAACTTACATTAACAGAATCCTATGGGCAGTTGATCCCAACTAGTGTTTTATGTCAAGGCAAAGTAATCCTAAGCATACATATGTATGTTTGCTCCACTGTTTTGTTATATACAGACAACCCCACTTATAAAACCATTATTAATATACTTACTTTACCAAGGAGAACAGCCATTTTATGACGCCATCTGCCTTTATTTAAGGAGGCAACTCTGATCCAAATGTTAAGTTGAGAGTTATAAATCCAAACATCCCGGCTATTGATTCTTCCACCTTTGAAAACACAAAATATGCCAATTTTAGTAAATTCACTATTGAATGAGATATTTTAACTATTTACATACCTCTCTAGCGCAGGCAACGGAAACTTCATGTCTTTTTTAGGTAAAATGAAGACCTATGTACGTTCATAGAAACTGTCTGAAAAAAGTCAGTTTCAGTGGATTTCAAACTTGAGAACATACAACCAGTTATTTTACTTATGTGTGCCGCTCTCAGAAACATGCTAAGATTCCTTCAGATTATTTCATGAGCTAGGAATGCTTTAACTGTTTATGTGCCTCATGGCATATCCGTAACCCCAGCTGTTCCTCTGTTTGGATCATGTGTACATCCTGGTTTAGTGCGAGGTGTCCTTGTTCATGGCACGGGGTTGGAACTAGATGATCTTAAGGTCCTTTTCAACCCTAACTATTCTGTGATTCTACGATCTCCATGGGTTTACAGTTTGTTCAAATGGCACAGGTACTACACATCTGAGAAGACAATTTCTTTGTTTGACACATGGAGCCAAGTGTCTAAACCATCAGCTGTACCCTATAAATTTATCCTAGCTAAGAGATGGGATGAGAGATGTTTAAAAACCTACAGCTATTGCTCATTTCACCCTAAAATGCTCGAGTAAATGGATCCCCACCTCAGGTGCTAAAAGGAATTTGATTTCATTTTACATTCCCACCATGAGAAGCTTTAAATGTTTTAATTTGGGAGTATGGGAACCAATATGATAGAAGGAAGTCAGCAGCAACATACCAATTCTGTGCTGCTTCCAGGCAACTGGTGGTTTAACCACAATACAGCACGTTTTGCAGCAAAGAGAATGCTGTTGGGAAAAGACTACTTGGGATTTGTTGCTTCAGATTTTTCCAAGTGTTGCTGCAAACAGGCTGTTACTGTATCTTAAAGCAGCGCATTTAACAAGCAGAACCTTGTCTCTTTAAATACAATTGATATCCTGGAATCGGCTGTAAAAACCTGCCAATTAATACCCAGCAAAAATCCCAGGAAACACTTCTGTCTATAGTGAGATTGCTTTGGGGATGGTGTTCACCCCTGACAAAGTGACTTTCAGTTTTGCTGCCGGAAGCTCACACTACAAAGATCTGCCACACTACTGACAAAAAAAGAACAAACCGAAACACATAGCAAAGACAAAGTCTTAAATGTTTTTAGGATTATTCACCTGAAACAAGAATATCATTCCGCAGGGCACACACTGCATACTCAGACTTGGTAAACTCTGGTAGTTTAGCCAGTGACTTCCACTCTCCTGTTACAGGATCGTAGCACTCAGTATATGGCAAATTAAACCCTCCAACTCGTTCACAGCCTCCAACAACAACTATCACCTCAGAATAACCGGTTGATCTAGAAGAGTGAACACAGAAAACGCAGATGTAGAGGTTATTTAGTAGTACATGGAGGCCAAACACCATTGTCTTCCAACTGTGTGAAAACGGGAAAGTTTATTATTTAGCATTAACTTCTACAGCAAAGAAAGAGTCATTCAGCAAAGAGAGGTTCTGACTGTTTCCAGCTATCTCATTACACAGCAGGTTGCCACACAGAAAGGTGCTGTGAATGGTGGAACTGCACTGCACAACTTCCTGTGTGAAAATCAAATCAGTAAGTACAAAAACACCTTACTCTAGAAATACTTTTCCTTTGACTGTGTACCCAGAGATACCAGAATCAGAGTTCAAATGAGGCCAGACAGTGAGGTGAGCAGTCACAATGGAAACAGTCCTCATGTCCCCTTCCTGATCACATAATTCATAGTACTTTACATTGCTTAAATAGTCAGTTTTAAAAGGTTTAGGTTCTTTACTGGCTAAAAAAAAAAAAAAAAGGGGGCATTTAATCACCAAATTAAGGGAAAAGAGACCTTAGAGCCAATGCACAGTTAATAAAGTGAAAAAGTGCAGTAACAGAAGAAAACATTAAGGAAAGCTGAAATAAGAATTCAAGCCTGAAACAAAACCTAAAACTGTACAAAAAACTTCAGCATTAGTCTGCAACGTACACAAATAAGCCTTTAAATTATATTCCACACACTCAGTCTCCTATTAACCTGATGATTCTGCATTATACATACTTTATTCACAGCAACAACAGAACTCATTATATTAATCCATGTTTGAATGTAGAGAATCAATCATCTTTGACATGCAAGCAAACTACGACCAACTTTCATTCCTTCTCTCAAATTTATAATTTCTAGCAACCGTTTGTCAAAATCCTTTCTTTTTAGGGCATTTTCAGCAGAAAGGATTTTGCACTGACACAGTTATTTCAAGGACTGCTGGTTATTAAGTAAAACACAATGCAAGATTGAGTTAATTTTGGGTAAACGTTTTTGTTGTGTTTTGCTTTAACTTTGATTCCAATATATGATCTTATTCACACTATTGCTAAGTACCACTGTTCTCTCCCCTTCCCCAAAAAAGACCCCAAACAAACCCAAAACCAACCCCAAACCAAACCCAACTTATGACTGCATTTGTGATAAAAGTTGCACGATCCATCCTCAAATTTCCTAATGGCATGCGCATATTAACTTACAAATCCCAATGGCAATTCCCTGGTTTGAAACATCAGGAATAAAACCAGTTAGCCCTTCTATATCTCCTGGTCACAACCACGACTTAAAAACACCATATATATTTCTACTCAAGAGTATTTTAAATAGGCAAAGGCTATGCGAAATGACAGTGTGAGGGTGCACAAATGAAGACAGGTAACTGAGGAAGCATAGTCACGTACCTGAACCAGTCGGAAGAAACACTCTTCAGCTGCTCAGCTCTCAAGTCATGCTCCTTCCTGGTTTCTATGTATTTACTCTTACTGGTTTTTTATTTTCTGAGGAACAACTCTGAAAAGAATCTCTCAAAGGATAAGAGAGGGGAAGTTCCTGTGCCAGAAAGCATCACCCAGGAAAAGAGTTTCCTTAAAAGCAAGGTACTCATCTCAATTTGCCTTAAAAGCAAGCCCAGATACCTCAGCTAACTGTATGCATGGAGGTAGAGTGTCTGTTTATTGCTTTCTAGATTAGCATCAAGGCCTCCATTGCTTACTGAAAAGCTTACTGTACGAGGTTATCAACCTGTATTTTAAAGCTAAATGAACCCAAAATCTTTGACTGGAGAGAGCTCTATTCATTGCTATGATGAGTTCTGATCTTTAAAGAAAATACCCATTTAGTACAGTGCTTCAAATCCACAGAAAACCAAACCTTTTGCCAGCACTTCAGTACCTATCTAACTGTATCCTTTCTTCAGTTAGGAAACATTTCCTGTTAGGTTTCCTTGAAGGAGCCTTGCACTCTACAGGGTTTAAGGTTAATTCCAAAAGATTGTTTGCAAATGACAGAGGGTGCATCAGTTTTATAAAAGCCCTCCTTGCAGCCCTCAGAAGAAATGGTGTGAACAGAGTAACAGGGGTATAACAGAGGTGAGCTAGAACAGGCACCAGACAGATTCCAGCAGACACTCTCTACTCAGTAAGAGGTGCACAAAACTGAAAAGGGGTGGGGGGTGGAAGACAACCCACAGTGCCATATAATCCCATGCATTCCCTAGAGCAGGTTTCCAAGGGGTCCTGAGTTACATGCAGACCTACAGAGGAGGTGAGAACGCCAGCCAGCACAGCATCAGCTGGACAGAAGTACTTGCAGTAGTTCAGACACATAACTTTCAAAAGCATTTTAAGTTTGGGAGACAAATTTCATGAACTCTGGTAAAACACTACTT
>JAOEHY010035660.1:0-13422 GCA_025447955.1 Psilopsiagon aurifrons
GGATGCAGTAGCAGAGGGGAGAGACCCGGAAGGGTGTAGGGGTTCGTTGCTTGGTCAGGCTGGGTATACGTGGTGAGATGTTGTATTCTCTTCCCTTGTATTTCTCTTGTCATTATTATTATTGGTGGTAGCAGTAGTGGTTTGTGTTATACCTGAGTTAGTAAACTGTTTGTATCTCAACCTTTGGGAGTTGCATTCTTTAGATTCTCCTTCCCATCCCTCCGGGAGTTGGGGAGAAGAAAGAGGGGGGAGTGGGTGAGCAAACTGTATGGCTGATTTACAGCTTAAACCACTACATATAGAATCATAGAATCGGGTTGGAAAGCCTTATGATCCATATAAGCCATCCAGCATCATTGTGGATAGTTTATGCTGAGCAAGCAGAGGGAAAAATGACATAATCTCTAAGGGGAGACAAAAAATTACATTAGGACTGAATGCTACAGGGTTGTATCATCCCATCTCCTCAGGCTTCTCTCAGCCACACATCTGGCTACTCTCAGTATCACTCAGTATTACTGTAGACCTTCACTACAGTGACCAAGAACTTTCCAGGGGAATTACATTCTCAGGGTAAGATTGTTCAAGAGACCTGAGTTTGTTCACCCCCAAAAAAACCCCGAAATGGCCAAAAAAGGTAGATTTTAATCTTTGGAGATACTCAAAACTTGACTGGATTTGGGCAACCTGCTCTCATTTTACATTTGGATCTAGCTTCAAAGTGAGCCCTGCTTTGAGTAAATTCTTTGACCAGACACTTCTGAAGTCTCTCTCGACCTCAGTGATTGTATGGTTCTTCTACAAAACATTATCAGAGTGTCACTGAGTTTGCATGAGCAGTGCCTGTGCTCCACAAGCCTCATATCTGCTTCTGAGTCTCTGCTACCTCTGATCTGGTTGAACTTCATCTTTGCTGAGAGCAAGAAGTATTGGTGCCACAGTGAGGAAATCAGGGTGCTGTGCAACTAGCTTCTAAACTGGTGTATTTCCTTTCCTCTTCCTATCCTTGCTAACCTTTCTGAACCTTCCCCTCATGTTTTATTCCCTCTACTCATGACTGGAGAGGCTTCAATGCAGGCAATCCCCATTCTTGCAGGTTTCCAAATCATTTTATTTAGGGAAATACAATGCAGAAGGGTGACTTAAATATTAATGATGTGAGATATGGCATTTTTATATATAAAATCCATCTCTACTTAATGATCTAAGTCACTGAAGACTCCTGGTTAAGGCAGATAAGAGCAGGTAACCCTCCTGGAATAACAGAGGATGAAGCGGCACTTCAACCATAACAGTTACCTCAAGTCTACTTGGTAATGAATAACAGAGGATCCATGCAATGAGATTAAAGACCAGAATAGCTTAAAGCTTCTCAACCTACTCACCCTGAGAAAGTCTTCATTGTTGGGAGTGAAGCAAGATCATTCATACATGCTGAGGGCTGGATGCAATCCTAGGTGAGGCTGCCTTTGCTCATCAGTCTGAATGCATTTTGATGCATATTGAGTATTCATTTCTATACTATCTTAGTGATGTAAAATAGCTCCTGGTTCATTTGCTTTGCAAATGGAGGAGAAGGCTCTGAAGATGTGAATAGAAGTGTTGTACAAGACATTTCCAATCTCACTTCTAACAGGGCTAAAAAGTTATGAAGATCATCTCCTGATTTAATGGAAGAAATTAATGAAGTAGAAGGGAAACAATCTTACCAATCTTACCTGCCTACAGCTCCACATTTCCATTTGTATGTGGGTTTTGTATTCTCTCCTGGCTTGCAGTGCTGAATGCTGCAGTTGAACAGTGGCTGTGAATTACATCTAAGATAGTATCCATCACCAAGGTAAACAAAGCAGAACATATATAACCATGGTAGATGTATGAAAGTCATTATAGGATGATGCAACCTGAAACAGAAATTCAGCAAACAACAATGTCAAAATATGTAGCCAGCATATAAGGAGTGAAACAGAACAAGTCCATTTGTCCTTTCTGGTCTATGGACTGCTATGGTCTGGAAAAAGAGCTGAGTGGACAGCTTCCCTTTGAGATTTCTTAGACTTCGCACTATGCAAACCTTAGTCACATTGCTCCCAGTAGACAGTTGGGCACTAGAAAAATGCACATCTGATTGAACAGTTTCCATAGTAATTCCTGATCTATTATCTAAGAGTGATTTTTAGGAGGTTAGGATTGTGCTACGTGTATGGTACAGGAATAGGAGAGGCTCAGCTTGAGCTGGGGCTTCCAGTGAGGGACCCAGAACAAAGGAGTTCTTGGGGTTTTATACCTTGACATTCTGTGCATCCAACCATCACACATGGTTCATGTGCCTTGCACGCACCTCTTGGCCCCATGGTGAATTTTGATCTGAGGTCTTCTCATCTATCACTGGGTTCTTTCAGGATGTCTTATATCTCCAGCTGTTGTTCCTTGCTAAGGATGCATCTCCTTTATCTTCCAATTTGCATTGGCCTCGTGGCTTTTGTTCTCATAACTAAGCACAGGTCATTGTGGCCTAAGGCTGGAGCAACTTCAGGTACCCATGCTAAGGGACTACTCCGGCTAAGCAAAACCACCCAGTCAAAAGAACTCAGGGGAATTCAGATAACTAAATTCACAACAGTAGGCAAAGAGTAAAACCAAGTGTATGGGAACTATTGCATTTAACCTCTTATCTAATGCACTGTAGTTTATAGGCTATGTTTATCTACACAGAGAAACCACACCACAAGTATCTTCATGGTTACCAGCAGAGTAACAACAGCAAGAACCCAACAAAAGCAGCAAACTGGCACGAACACACAGCAAAAGAAAGTTTAAGTACTTCTGCTCTTCCGAACTGTTGGACTGAAACAGTTTAGGTCCATTTAACAGCTGAATTCCTCTTAGACAATATTTAAGTCAGAAATGTAGCCCCAAACAACAAAACATTAAGAGGCAAAGAGCTTTTATCCAGGTTTCATAACTGTTTCAGTCAAGCCAAGCTGAAGTTTGATTTCAACAAAAGGAATTGATTGTTTGGGGTTCATTTAACCCAAGAGAATATTTATCTTGCCTCCATTATTCCAGTTTATCACTTGAGCAAGAGAAAAAAAGAAGCAAGAAAAAAATAGATACAGCTCATATACACTCACTAAGTTGGAAACCACTGAAGTCTGATCTGCTACTGCCCTAGATCTTACCTGTGATCAGCATCATGTGTACTGACGGTTATGTGACTGTTCCTTCTTTCTTGCTTCTTTTTTGATGACCATAGCAAAGTTCTGCCTTCTCTTTGAATGTCTGTTTGCTTATACTGCTTCCACCCTTGCAATAAATCCAATGGAGATCTCAGACACCTAGCAAAGTACTGTTTCCCTGCCCTCCCTGCAATCAACAGGTCTTGCAAGGGGCAGAAGTGTAACTCAGTGTGTGTGTGTCCTGAGAACCTCTTGGGATTAGTTACAGAAGGGTGTTTAGAAATCTTTAGGTGCTTACTAATATTTTTGTATATGTCCAATATTGCAGTTTATCTGTTATCAATCATCAAAAGAAGTGTGACCAGCAGGTCGAAGGAGGTGATCCTGCCCTTCTTCTCTGCTCTCATGAGACCTCACTTGGAGTATTGTGTGCAGTTTTGGTGTCTTCAACATAAAAAGGGCATGGGACTGTTGGAAAAGTCCAGAGGAGGCCCACGAGGATGATCAGAGGCTGGAGCAGCTCCTGTATGAAGATAGGATGAGAAAGTTGAGGCTGTTCAGCCTGGAGAAGGGAAGGCTGCATGGAGACCTCATAGCAGCCTTCCAGTACCTGAAGGGGGCCTATAGGGATGGTGGGGAGGGACTCTTCATTAGGAACTGTAGTGATAGGAGAAGGGGTAATGGATTAAAACTTAAACAGGGGAAGTTTAGATTGGGTATGAGGAAGAAGTTCTTTGCTGTAGGGGTGGTGAGGCACTGGAATGGGTTGCAATCCCTGGCGATGTTCAAGGCCAGGTTGGACAGAGCCTTGGCTGACATGGTTTAGTGTGAGGTGTCCCTGCCCATGGCAGGGGAGTTGGAATTTGATATCTTAAAGTCCTTTCCAACCCTAAATATTGTATGATTCTATGAATGTGAGGTTTGCTTACTACCATCTCATTAATGTTATTAATAAACCAATAAACTGCTTCAAACATGAAGAGGCTTATCATGAACTGAGCAGCTTTTTCACTGCAGCAGGTTATTCAGGACTCAATGGCTATGTGACTTCTGTACAAGTAATACCAGTCCTGGCATGCTGTGGGCCATAGCAGTTTCATGCTTTAGTGAGTTGGATGCGAGGTGCACAGCAGTGATGGTGTGGGGAGGATTAGCCAAAATTCTTTGCTGCATAATGGAAAAATACTGGGAAAACTGAATTTGTGGCCATAGCTGGAAAAACACTCAGCAGAGATTAGCAGGGAGCCATCAGCCTCCAACTCTCTTAATTACTTTGTACTTCCCCTTGATATAAATAATGAATTACCGTCCCTTGGGCTATACTCTCTACAGTTCACCACATAGGTGGGATGGGGCTCTAAGTCCTTACACTAATGACAACTTAATTGCTCTTGCGCAATGGGGCAACACTTGCAGTAATGGTTGCAAAGCTCCCGTTTAGAGTAGCCCCAAGCCTGAGGTCAACACATGCTCAGTACACATATAGGAAAATCCAAATTCAGTCCTTGTTTCTGCAGGTGTTCTCATACTTGAACAGAATTTTAACACAGCAAGTGACTGAAGACTTTGAATGTTTTCTGTAGTGCAGAATCAAACCCTGCCCACAAAAAGTAGGAGACCTCAAAAGCTGTCACATAAACTATTGCTGCTTGCCCAGCTCTGTAATGAGGATAATTTAATCATTCATGTGTTAGGGTTTGCAAGTTGCTATGCAGGGGGTTGTAGAACCCTGAGAAGGTCTGGGATTGAAGATAGGGCAGGAGGAAGAGGATCTAGGAAATGCAGCCATACCAAGGTCTCCCTGCCCCTGTCAGAGCTTCATGTGCAAGAGATTCTGCTCTGGTTCCAAAGGTGCTGCCTAGAGCTTCTCCATTTCTCCTGCTTTTCCTTTACAGCAGTCCTAATAGCACCCTATGGTAATGACCTGTTGGGATGAGTCATTTCCCTGTTTTGATTTATCCATCAGCCTGTTGGTATCTGAGGTTCTGAAGGGTGATAATTGTCACCCCTGGCACTCTTGTAGGAACCAGTGTCTTGCCTCAGAGTAGCCATAAAACCTGGGATTGACAGTGAATATGGCAATTACATGTGGTATAAGAAAAGCCAGTGAGGTCTTTATGCCTCCAGACTTTTAACGGGCTGCCTCTGCAGATATTCATCCAGAACAAAATATGATGAACAACAAAAGAAAGGAAGGGGAGGGGAGAAGGGGGGAAATCCCTGTGCAGACACAGAGCCCAGCTACTTAGATGTATTGCGTCTCTCTTCTCAGAGCATTGATTAGGAATATTTGCTTCCTCTTTAACGTCACCACTGACATTTCATTGTTGCAAAGCTTGCTCCCCACTAAATGCCTCTGTGTTTCAGAGAAACATTAACAGTGGCTGTGAGCTTATTTACATCCCTCAAGCTTTTAGGCTGGGAAGCAGGTTTGTAGTTGTTTGCTGTGTTTTTCTCCACTAATACCTCAAGCCTGTGGAGGGATGTCTTCTTACCATATCAGCTAAACGTTTTCTGGCAAGTGTTATCACCTACTTAGACTAAATCCTGAAGTAAATCCCTGAAATCTTTCAGACACCAGTATTCAGAATCAAATCACAGCTTTGCTCACAGACGCTTTTCCCAACATACCTTTGCAATAAAGAAAGATCTCTCTGTGCTAATCCAGGATCAACAGACTTCATTCAAGAGCTGTCGCTTTTTCCAAGCTCATAACTGGAATGTATTGGGCAGTGTGCAAACACACATAAAAATTAAAATCTTGGGCTTTTAAGGGCTACTTGTCACTTTGTGATCCTTCTATTTAGCAACCTGAACACATGCCTTTGTTATCTTTGTATCACATTTTATACAAGGGACATGTGCCCTTAGTATCTCTGCACTACATCTCTTATCCAGCTACCCAGTTGCACTGGCTGCAGTTAAACACACTTCTATATAGAATCATAGGATAATTAGGGTTGGAAAGGACCTAAAGATCACCTAATTCCAATCCCCTGCCTTTGCTCAGGGACATCTCATATTAAACCATGTCACTCAAGGCTTTGTCCAAACTGGCCTTGAACACTGTCAGGGATGGAGCATTCACAACTTTCCTGGGAAACCCATTCCAGTGCATCATCACCGTGACAGTAAAGAATTTCTTCCTTATATCCAATTTAACTTCCCCTGTTTAAGTTTTAATGTGATACCCCTTGTCCTCTCACTACAGTCCCTAATGAAGAGTCCCTCCCCAGAATCCTTATAGGCCCCCTTCAGCATCTTACAGCGTCATTCAGTATCTTACAGCATTTTTTCTTTGACTAGAACTTCATTTTTCAAAGTGAATGAAGTAGAATGCAATTCTACATTCAGGAACCAAAAGAAAAGAGAAAGTTGCATGCTCCATGAGAAAGAGCAATCTCTGTCTTTCGCTGCACAAATCTGCTTGTAGACCTTTGCCAAAAGGAAGAGTTCTTCAGCATTTAGAGAGCTATTACTGCAACTGAGGCAGGCCCAGGCCTTGTTCAGCTACAGCTGCACATATTTTTATTCATAAGGCTGGAAAATCTGTCTTTTCCTTGTCTTTTATCTTCGACCCATTTGAGCACAGGCAGGTCACACTGCAAAGTGTCTTGGCAATTATGTGAGGGCTTTATATATGAAATAGCGATTATCACAAATTAGTATGAGTCCAAGATCAAGAGCTTGAAGGAAAATACCAGTCATCAGGAAGTTCTTATTAAATCATCAGAGCTGGCTGTACTCTGTTAAGGAAAATCTACCAGAAGAGCACCATTCACATAGGAACTTATTGTAAAAGATACAGACACTCTGCGTGAGCTCAAGAGACTCACATTTAGTTCATGTTTCTTGGTCCTCATAATGAGGCTGGGCATAGTGGCAGCCTAGGATGAACCTGGAGTTTAAATCATAGAATCATGGAACAGTTAGAGTTGGAAAGGTCATCCAGTTCCAAGCCCCCTGCCATGGCCAGGGACACCTCACACTAAACCATGTCACCCAAGTCTCCATCCAACCTGGCCTTGAACACTGTCAGGGATGGAGCGTTCACAAATACTTGGAACCTGCCATAAATTGACTTTCCAGACTCATTGGTCCATGAAGATGCCACATAAAACCAAGATCACAGCTTTAAGAGGTCCCATCTTAAGCAAAAGAAAATCTGCCTCACTGTGGCTGCAGGGCCAAGGAACCAGGAGTCGAAGCTGGGGAGTACTGGAGTAACTCAAAGCTCTGAGCTGCAGTTGACTGGTACAGCAGAGATTGGCATAATCAGCACAGGCTGACTCAAAGCTTGATTGGAGCCAAGACTTTCTCCTTTTTTTACTAGAGAGCTGTTACTGATCATGCAATTGGTACCACCTTGTTTCTGCAGAATGCTGGGGGTCTGCATCCAGTAGTGTTCAACAGCAAACACCTGAAGAAGGAATGGAGATTTGGCAGATGTGGGCACTTGAGTCAAGGCTTTCAGAGAAGTACCCAGGATCCAGAGCCCAGAATGTCTAAAACAGAGACAACTGAAGTAGTCTTTGAAGGAATTAAGAGAAGCTTCTTTGCAGGGGCTGGTGTCACCCAATTTTGATATCCCAAAGCCAAGAGAAAGTGGATCTGGATGGGAGCATTTTTCATGTGAGAGGAGAAAAAAAATGGTGCAGCAGCCAGACAGTGTGAGACAGAAATCTTTTAACCTTGTTCCAATGAATCCAGCAAAACTGGGTCACCAATGCTTGATGAAGTTTCACAGGAGCTACTGTTCAGGCTGGATTTGCTTGTGCTAATCCACATTCATCAAAGAGGAAAGAAGCATAAGTCTCCAAATTGCACTACCCTAAAAAGCTAAGCCACAATCCAGATCAGCAAGTACTGGACGCACTTCAACATCAATCCTTGATGTTGGCATCTTAAGGCAGGGCAACCTCCCACTCATGGGAAGAGCAAAGAATAAGCACAAAATAGCTATGACATCCTTTATATTATAGTCATTACCTGCATACTGAAGTCTTCCCATGGAGGCAAGACCTGACTGTATTTCTCTGGCTTCAAAAATCTTAAGGAATTAGATGCAGAAGTAATAATACTTTAATAATAATAATGAATCTATAAATAATAATAAATATTTTGTCTGGATTAGGTAATGAGGAATATCCCATAGATATTATGAGGCTCCTCAGAGGAGAGGGGTGTTTCTACTCCATGTACTGGAATATACCATAAATTTTCAATGGTATAACAGCAGGGTACAAGTTTCACACTGGTAGCAACCATCAGTCTGTATTAGAGGAAAATTTCCCTTAGATTCCACAGATTTCTGAATCGGGAATATTTTCATTTACTCACTGATTGTTACCATTATCTTTGGGAAAGAGAAGCTGTCCATTTGTTAACAAAACATAAATGGAAAAATAGATTAATCTTTCTGTTTTGTTTCTAAAGACTGAGCCTGAAAAATGTGATACAAATGTTCAGCAAGAGAAACAGAATCCATCAAAGTTTTGTTGTAACAGTGTCCTGAAATGGAGGTAGAGAGGATTCATCTTCTTCCACAACTAATAGCTGTTGTTATAGTACTGCAGCTTGTGAAACAGATTCTCTCAGCCCACATTTTCATAGACTCACTATTATCAAACCCCATACTACCTGGTTTACAGTTCAGTTTGGCTCCTCCAAACCCTGTTGCACTGGGGTGAACCTAGATACACAGGCCTGAGCTTGGTTTGGTTCTTGACAAAGCATTGTGCAAAGTGAACTTTCATGGATACATGTTTCTGTAAAGCCCTGATATGTAGCTATTAACTTTTTTAGAGAAACAAATGGAGCTGCATAAAAGCCACTGTAAACAATTCCTGCAGCACTGGAAATGTCAGCTATTATGCATTCAGTGTACTGTTACACCCACAGGCATTTCCCTTGACTGATGTTTCCCATGGCTGAATAAAATGCTCCAACCCATTATTCAGACTGTTTTACTTAAGTGTGCTTCTTAAGCGACCTCTTCTCACCTTTGTGAACAGGTGATTTCTTGCACTCATGTTGTGACTAATGTAATAGGAGTAATAAAGTGCATTAAGAAGCACCTAACACACAAATCTCAAGTAGCTACTGATGGATAATCATTAATGAAAGGAAAAGGCAACAAAGCTCCTAGTAGGCTTTGCAAGGATTGTTTCCAGTCCTTCCGTTGTTTTCAGCAGGTTGCCAAAGGCAAGTATGAATTTACTGATGGTAAAATGTACTAATAATGCAAAGACTGAGGAGGTGGTTAAGTCCTTGGTACAGGAGAAGCATGGGGTATTAGACCTGATCAGCAACCAAACTTCTGCTACAGCTAAATGAAACTGCTGGCCCATGGAAGCAAAAGATAGAGGTTATGCATATGGAAGGAAAGGGTTCTGACATGGGATTGCTTTTGCAATCCGGTGATACAATAAACAGCCCACATTCCATTGTCATGTCTGGACATCTTAGGTAATCACCAAAAGGTGTGACAATGCTGAGCACACAAAAGAGACTCTCCTTCTTCCTGGATATTAGTCCTCTCTCTGCTCAGATTTGTGTGCACTTGGCAAAGGGTTTGAAGGAAACAATGAAGGGATGTGTTTTTGAAGAGTACAGAAAATGCCCTGCAGTGAATGACCAAGTTACCTGGTTTCTTATCATGCTAATATGACAAAAAAAAATGACCTAATAATTATGAACAGTTACTTCTTCAGTATGTCTTTCTCCTGATTCTTGTAGGTGCCCTATCACAGCCACAGATCTTCCTCTTCAGGTGATTGGGTCTATACGATGATGCCACCTTCAGTCTGTTCTTCAACAAACCCAAACTCCTGCCTTTGCAGACTACACAGAACTCTTGAATGGCTATTTAACTACCTTGGAATGAAGTGAAAGAGAATACAGTTTATTTATTAAACCCATTAATCAACTGATAACAGCTCAAATTAATTTTTATGTATATTCCATCTCACCCATCAAATCACAAAGCAGATGTTTTAGTGAAAAGGGAATTTACTCAGATTATTGTCATATAGAATCATAGAACGGTTTGGGTTAGAAAGAACCCTAAGACCATTTAGTCCCAATCCGCTGCAATGGGCACCAACTCCTCACATTAGACCATGTCACCCAAGGCGATTTCCAACCTGGCCTTGAACACTACCAGGGGTGGAGCATTTATCACGTTTCTGGGCAACCTCTTCCAGTGTCTCACCATCCTCAAAGTAAAGAACTTCTTCCTTATATCCAAACTGAACTTCCCCTGTTTAAGTTTGAATCCATCACCCCTTGTCCTATCATTACAGTTCCTAATGAAGAGTCCCTCTCCAGCATCCCTATAGGCCCCCGTCAGACATTGGAAGCTGTTCTGAGGTCTCCATGCAGCTTCTCCAGGCTGAACAACCCCAATGCTCTCAGCCTGTCTCCATACAGGAGATGCTCCAGCCCCTGATCATCCTCGTGGCCTCCTCGGACTTACTCTGAGAGATCCATGTCCTTATGTTGGGACATCAGAACTGCTCACAGTGCTGCAAGTGGGGTCTCATGAGAACAGAGTAGAGGGACAGGATCACCTCTTTTGACCTGCTGCTCATGCTTTTTTGAAGGGAAATCATGGGGAGATGGCAGCCTTACATTGGGTAGTTTTTCAGATGAAAAATGATCACTGAGGATCACCCAATGACTCTCTTTCTTTTAAAACCAAACCTCAGCACATTTAAATTATGTATTGGAAAAAAAGAGAGAAGAAAGAAGTTGAGCATGTTCACTGTAGTGGTTCTGACTCGTCATTCTTTATCGGGCAATTAAGTGCAATGTAACATTTCCTTGACAAAGTATCTCTGTACAGCTGTGTCTTTCTCCAGACATAACATAAAGCAAATTAGAATGTGTGCATCCATAAATCTCCATGACTGCAGCTGTAGCAGGGTTGGAAAGAGGAGAAGGGAGTGATGACGCATGGAGAGCTTTATAAAAGATCAGTATCATCTCCAGTTTAGTTTTCCTTTTGCTTTATTTTCTCTTTTTATTATCATCCTTGATTTCAAAATTATAAGATTACGTTACTGCCTAAAAGCCCTTTCTACCTAAGGATTTCAGCTTGTGGGCATCTTACCTCTCCCCGGCTTTCATAGCAAGCCACGGTTCCTTGATGTGAAACTGATGGGCAAACTGAGACCTTCAGTAATGAAGCAATTTTATTATAAATAGAATCATGGGGGGAAAAAAGCCAACCCAAACCCCACATGAAGACACCTCAAGTACATCCTGCTACCTCAAGGTAGAGATTAGCTAAATCTTAATCCTTCTCTAAGCAGAACCCAGGCTTTTGCATCCAAGACCAGTTCATTAATTCCAAATCCATCCTTCCCACCTGCTCCAGATGAATGCGTGTTGGCTGCTTTCCATTCAACACACACACTCTGACCCTGGCAAACAGGGTTTCTGTGCTAAATTGATTTTTGCCTTGTGCAGATGCAGTTATTCTGTGGACTGAGTTGTTTGCAAACCTTAGAGATGGGAGGAAGTGAGGAGATTCCAAGCCTCCCTTGGGTCTGTTTTCCTGAAGCAAAACTGATTAGCCATTTCCCTGTGCTGGCTGGCAAACCGTCTCCACGCTGTGTTTACGTGAATCACAATAAGCCTAATTCAGGCAGCAAGACATGTGCAAACAGAAATCACTGCCAGATGCTCCTGCAGACGAAGACACTGAGGAAACCAGCAGCTAATTCAGTCACCAGCTCCCACAGTCCCAGTTTTTATGTTGGTAAACTTGGGGTAATGGAGCCCAGGAGATGTGGGGAACAAGGTTTGGGGATTTGCAGCTGATAAATGCATCCACGATAGGATGTCAGAAAGCACTTAAAGCAGTCATATTTTGCAAGTGAATACAAGTGTTTCTCACTTATACTGCAGTTATATGAATTTCATCCTATGCAAGGTTCATAAATTGTTGTCCTAAAAGACTATTATGCAAACAGTTCACCAGTAAAAATCCTTGAAAGTAGGATTAGCAGAGGGTGAGCTTGAAGGAAGGAAGCCCAGATTCACCATTAGCAGCCTGAATCTTGTCCACATCTCTCCTTTGAGCTGCAATAGAGACTGATGTGTTGGGGGAGAATTTAATCTTTGCTGTGATTCTTCCAATTCCAGTAACAAATGCTGTTTCTTGGAGATGAAGCCAGTTGTTGAGTTCTTGTGTCAGGTCCTCTACATCTGTGCTAAATCCCAAGTGTTTAGCAACCCCTAGGAGCCAAAGATCAAAATGATAGATTCTGCACTTAGTTAAGAGTAATGCTGGGCAGAAGGGTAAACTGCTAAAGGAGCAGCTGGAGAGCATCCTTGCAGAAAGGGATCTGGGGGTGCTGGCTGGTAGCAGGCAGGGGACCGTATCCATCAGACCTACATGAAGGCTGAAAATCAGCCTATACATAGACAGCAGAGGAGAACAGTGTATGCACAGCACTAACCACAAGCAAAGAGCTCATAGTTTAATGGTGGAAGGCAAAACACAGGCAGGGAAGCAAAGGCACAGTGCAGCGAAATGTCTTGGGCAAGGACATCTGCTCAGTCACAGCAAGAAAGCACCATGTTTCATCTCTAAGGTTTAGCTCCTGAGACCACACTGTCTGTAACCTATCTACTGCTAAGGAAGCTAGGACAAGAGAAAGAAAAATCCTGGTTTCTCCAAGAATCATAGAATCAAAGAATAGTTTGAGTTGGAAGGGACCTTCAAGATCATCCAGACCAAAACTCCTGCAATGAGCAGGGGCATCTTCAACTACTATTGCCCAGAACCACATCCAGCCTGGTCCTGAATGTCGCCAGGGATGGTGCATCCTCTACCTCAGAAAGGAAAGAGTTTACGTCATGTTAGGCAGAGGCTATAAGTGACCGCCAAGGTTGTTCTTACATACGGCTTCACTTAACTCTATGCTAGTAATTGCAAAGGCAAGAGGAAAAACAAAGCTATGCATCAGCCTCTATGAATAAATGAAACCATGATGTGTGACATTCAGCAGCCTTCATTAAAAATTGCTATTAGATGCTAAAATTTGTTCTCTGTTGGAGGCCACATGTATTTTACTAACTACAGTCAGAGGAATCAGACCTCAAAACAGAGGATTTTAATTTGGTTAGGGAAAGAAACTTACTGCTTGATGAGTAAAAATGGAGGAAGATGAGATTAAAAAAGAGAAAACAGAAATGAGGAGAGGAGAGGAGAGGAGAGGAGAGGAGAGGAGAG
>JAOEHY010035661.1:0-18314 GCA_025447955.1 Psilopsiagon aurifrons
ACAGTGACTTTAGTGGCTGCATTCTTAAATTTGTGGGTTTTTTTATTTATTTTAATTGTAGAATGGGGGGGGGGGGCTTGTGTTGGTTTTTAAGTGTAACTTTTGATGTATATTGTTACTGGAAACCTAAGACTGAGGTTCTAATGTCTAATGTAGGTGCTTTGTATATCTGAATGAGAAGCTTAATATTGTGACATGGGAATATGTCTTCTAGTTTAGTAAGTTTCTGTATGAGTTTTAAAAAATATTTAATATAACTTTTGTTAACTTTCTAGTTGTTTGGGTAGCAATGCACAAGATTTTTGTTGTTAAGGTAGTTCTGTCATGATTTATGTCTTAATTCACAGCAGCATTATGGTGATAACCCTATATATTTTGACAGTGTTAGAAGAAAGGCTAATTTGGTTTTCTTTTTTGGGTGGATTGGGTGGAAGGCTTTTGCCTTCAAGCCTTTTGTGTGTAAAGCACAATCAAGGTTTTGAATAACCTGTTTCTGTTAGTTACAATGGGGAAATAGGGCAGCTCCTGACTTTGGAGAATGAGGTTGTTGGTTTTTTTTAATGAAAGTCTCAACAGCCTCAAATAGCCTTAAGCAAAACACTTTTTTAGCTAAAATGAAATATTAGCAGTACCTTTGCCAAAACACGCATTCTGCAATTGATAAAGAAACAAATAGTAATTCATTGTAAGAAAATACTCCATTTGTATAACCTACATTACATACGTGCTTGAAGATCTTTGAAGTTAATGTTTATTAAATATTTATAAAATTATATTGAAACATAAGTTAGTGGGTTTGCAAGAGATCTCAATACCTAGCAGAGAAACCAGCTGGGATATTGGTTATAATTATGTGGCATCACACTGTCTGGAGTGAACTGAGCTAGCTCTAGGAAGTTAGAGAAGCATCTTAAGTAGCATCAATCTAATAATGTGATACTTTTCTTGGATTATTAGTCTTCCATCTCAGTACTTGTGGTGGTCTTGCTACTGAAGATGCCTTATTCTTAATGAGTTAACATCATCTCTCCATTGCACTGCACTATGCTGTGTAAAGATAACTTTTTACATAGTGTAGCAAAGTTGAAAATTTTATGTCATGTTTGTTGAACAGCACAGATGTGTTCATAACCTATTTCCATTTTGCAACAAATCAGGTGAGGAGCCAGGAGGGGTAGCCAAGAAAAAAACTAGAGTCAAAGGTATTCTTAATGTTCTTTTTCTTGTGGAACTTTATGCAGATAATGATGTCTGAAATGCATGCACATTGCAAATACAAATTGCAGATTATAATAATGTTTACTAATACTAGCTATGTTGGCTAAGTGTTGTCTAATGGTACAGCAAACTATTATCCTTCCCATTTTTCATTGTTTGATGGCTTTTTTTTAATACTTATTGTAATTTAATGGCAATGTGAGTGCTTTCCTAACTAGAGGTTTTGTTTGTGCAATTTTCATTTTTTTTTACAAGAGTTGTCTGGTTTGGATTCCAATTAGTTTATGGTTACTTCATATTATGCATGTGTTTTAAAACAAAAGCAAAAGAAAAAAAAAAACCAGTGTTCCGATTTATGTGCATTTTTTACTCTCTGTGAAATCCTCCTTTAGTTATCTTACATAAATTCTTAATATTATTACTATAGTGTAATTGGACTTGAGACCTTAATTTCTACTCAAGTCTGTACTTAAGTAGTTTGATCTATTTCTTCCTTATGGAGGGAGACATTTAGGTAAAATTCAACAACTTCCCTTTTAATATCAGTACAGGATTGATTGCAATGATGAAACTTATAATTTTTTCCAAAAGCTTAATGTAGGATAGCTTGCAACCAATTTATGCCATATGTTTAGTTATAATTACATTTCTGTATGGACAGGACATAATGGTCTAAATGTTTCAGTGCAACAGAGAGACTAAGAAATCTAATTGGCTTTAGGAAAACACCAAGGTACCAGATACGTCAGGTACTTAATTTCTTAGATATGCTCACCTATTTCCACACAGCATGGCATTATGGGAAGAACACAGTCTCTTTGTTTCATTAAAGACATTTAGACTTTAATGTGATTTTCGAGCAGTATGTGAAAAATGCATGCTCCTTATAATATAAAATCTCATTGGGGAAAAAGTGCATTTCCTGAAGGAAGCTCTCATGCTCAGTATGAATGTGACTTCTCTTGGCATCTTCTGTGCAAGCTGAAATTTTCAGCATTTGTTCCACATTGTGCTTGGTATGACTTGGTTGCAAATTGCTTGTTTCTAAGAAAGTAATAAATGTAATTTAGCAAGTCATAGAATCATATAATAGTTAAGATTGGAAAGGACCTTAAGATCATCTAGTTCCTGAGTTTTTCATTATTTGTCAGTATTTGATATAAGAATGAAGAAATAGTATGATACAGTTCGAATGCTTTATGCCAAAAAACATTTGGAAGAATATATGAAGTTATTCCTTTTAGTCTGAGCTGTGTGATTGAATTGTTCATTCCACAGAAATGCTACACAGCGATTAGGGGCAGATGTTGCAGGAGAAATGTTGCTTGCCTGCTTTTTACCTCGCAGACTGATTTCTCTCAGAAGTCTGAATAAAACCAGAGCTGTCATATTTTATATATGAAATTGTGATTGCTTTTTTACTAATATTAGAGTATTAATTTGAAAATTAAATGTAAATGCTGTATTTAAATCAAATGCAAATGCTGCTGTTGGAATCCAGGACAGCTGCATGCAGAGATTTTATGGAAAAATTTATGAATTTTATTGAGTTAAAAATTATTCTGGAGAATGCTGCTGATCCTGACACATAATTTTGGAACTGTGGGCAAAGTGGAAGTAAATGCTGAATATCTAAATTCCAAGGGTGTTGTTCTGACTGTTCTTCAGATGTATTTCCCCGATACTGTGTCACAGCCAAATGTGATTTGAAAGAGAGAAAATAAGCACAAAGAATACAACTCCAAAAGTAAAGCAAGCAAAAAAACGTATTCTTAAGAACACTATGCGTGGAAAATGTAGGAATTAATTTTCAGTTGTTACTTTGATTTCACTGCATATATGTGAAACAAGTAAACTTTTTTGGAGTTCATTTAATTCAGCAGGACATTGCTGTTTCTTCTTACTTATGGCGTACTTACTTTTGTAAAGTATATGCTTCAGATACATTTTTAAGTCTTGGCTTAATCAGAGGTAACAATGTCAGTAGAACATAATATACATTTGTGGTGTTATAACACTTGCATTTGTAGTTTTAGAAAGGTGAGAAAATTGGAAGAAGAATTATTTTGGTGATGCTCTTGACACTTATAGATCCTGCCATTGTCCAATCTGTAGAATCTGGTGTTAGAGATTTTAAATTTACTGTGATTTTCATGCTTACAGGCAAAACTCGTTTTAGCATTCTGCACAAGTTAGTTAATAGTAAGCTAATAGAGGCATGTTTTTTAATATAATGCTTTATTTGGATGCAGTTGCAGTATACTGAGGTTATTTATTGGCTGGCTGCATGGTGTGAGATATTGCTGAAAGTCAGAACTAATTGTTTAAATTGCTTAGAGCTCAAATAGTTAATTATATGAGTTTAAATTGGCACCTAACAAACGTTAAGTAATAATTCAGTCAAAGCTTTTAGATGGTTGTTCATAAGATGATCTAAGAATGGTTTTCTTATTGAACATTTCCTCTTTTTTAAATGAAAAACTAAAAAGTAAAAGAAGCTGTTAAAGAACCACTCAAGAAATTAAGGGAGAAGCAGGAATCCAAGAAGGAGAATAACAAAGACGAGGAAGAAAAAAAGAAAGCCAGGAAAGGAAAAGATGCTACTGATCGAAAGGACAAGAAAGCTGTTGATAAGAATAAATTAAAGAAAGATTCTGACAAGGCTAAAAGAGACAGAGAAAAGGAAAAAAGCTTAGACAAAAATGTAAAATCCAAGGAGGCTACAAAAAAATCAGCCAGTGAAAAGGATGGTACTAATCAGGTGGGAAAAGAGAAAGAAACAAAAAAGGTAGCTAAAAACCCATCCAAGGAAGACAAGAAAGAGAAGAATTAAACAGAGTATCAGTTCTGCTACCGAGGAACAGACCTGAAGAATGAGAAATTCAGCATACTTATGTGAATGTGGTAAATATGGCAATAAGAACATAATATTTTCTGGAAAAAAGTGTGAAGAAAGGCTATATATAATATTTTTTTTTTGAATTATTAAGCGTGTTCTTGCAGCGTAAACACGAAGCAAAAAATGTCTTCTGTGAATCTCAAATATGTACATATGTGAATATGCCTGCGTAACTGTGTATTGAAAACAGTCAGGTGTGAAATCCATGCAAATTACGTCAGACATACTCGGAATCTCTTGGATTGTCTTGCTCTTTCATTGTTTCCTCATGTTAAAAATGCCTTTTTCTTGATGTGGGGATGAAAATGTAATGTTGTATACCAAAAGCAGTTTAAAAAAGCAGCATTAAGAGGATTTTCTGACACCTAAAATGGAAGCTAAGAGGAAAATAGATTTCTGTTTCATAAAAACAACCAAGAGGAGTATTAATGGAATGTATTGTCATAGGAACCTAGCAAATAAATATAATTTATTCTCTGGTAAACTTTTTTTCCCTAAGCATGCTGAGAAAACTATTTAATACACATTCAAACCAACTTTAGTGTTGTGTTGAGACTTAAGTGTCTACTCAACCAAAATGTTGCAATACTTTTGCTTATTGTTCCTGTGGCAATATATTCTGCTTTCTTCTTTCATTTATTTATTTATTTATTTTAGATATCTTTAGGTCTGAAAACTTGATTCGTTGGATTCATTGTCAATTTTCAGTTAACTGTGACCTCATTTTTCTGAGTTTCCTAATCTTCTGGTAACGAACATTTCTGAAAATTAGGCTGCCTATTTAACCATTGATGGATATTGTTGGATTCCAATCACATTTTAAGTGATGCTCTGCTTACTTCTGTATTCTGGTTGAACTTGATTAGAGAACACCTTACTTATTTTTACAACTACTATTTTCTACAAACAGCACTTTTCAAGTACATGATACTTCTGTAAGCAAGCTCCTGTGTTAGTTTGCTCTTATAGTTTGTGCATTTTTAGCACAAAAGAATGATTTATCCAGCAGTCTCATTAAAATAAAGTTACAAAACATTTCTGCAGAGATATTTTAGTATGTTATCGTATCTATACTTGCTTTCATGTTTATGTGGGAAAGCAGTATATTCCAATTTAACCAGGCAAATAATGTTGCTTGGTATATTGAAATACTAATTGCATAATAAAATTACACAAGATTCAGAATGAAATTTGTTATTAAAATTAAAGTTTTATTATTATCATTGTATTGCAGTATCATTTTAAAGGAAACAGAACTAAGCGAAATTGAACATAAGTGTGTATATGTGGGAGGTGGTGTAACATTAGAATCCTGATGGTTGCTTCTCTTTCTGATTTTGCTTAAATTTTGTCTGTAGCAGTTGGCAATACGCTTACCTCAGACTTCCAATAAAGAGTATACATGTCTCTGTAAGATGTTTTGATCCCTACAGGTATAAAAAGTGGTAGGGTAGGATCTAATCTGTTGGGTTTTTTTAGAGGAAACTTTCAAAAAATTGTTTAAGTGAAAGCTGTAGAAAATAGTACCATAGATTAAGATTCTAATTGTGGTACTTAACAGATCAGATACTGAGCTATTTTCTAAATATTTATGCATGTGTGAAGAAGGAATTGAAAGATGCGTGTGTTACGAACATTGTAATGCTTAGCAAAAACCAACAGAATGAAGATCTAATAAATGTACTTGCATAATGAGCATTCTTTTTTAGGTTTTGAAGATGTAGGTGTGTTTATTAATCTTTGGTCTGATAAGTGCTAAGATAGATATTTAACAGAGGAGCACTCCCATCACACTTAAGTAACTGTCTGGGAGTGAATTTGGAATTAATTGCCTTTCTGATTAACACATTGTTGTGTCTGTGACCTGAAGTTAGCTGGTCCTAAAAGTTCTGTTGTGGGTTTTTGTTTTGTTTTGTTTTGGCTTTTTTTTCCTCCCCTTTTAGTTTTTGTTTCATTTTATTTAAGCAGCACACCAGGCTATATGGATAGCCGCTCAATAAAATGAGGTTTTTTGTCCCAGACATCTGTCGTGCTGTTGTGTATCTCCATGAAACAGTACTGTCGTTTAACTTAACATAGGAGGTTACCACATAGGCTCAAAGAATGCACCACACAAGTGAAAACTGAGTGCAACTTTATTTTAATAAAAATATGAGACAAAACAGTATCTTGCAAAAAGTAAATGAGTTAACGTATTGCATACTTGACAGGGTTGAGTAAGAATTGTTGATAAACACATCATAGATGTGTATAGAACCCTGAAAGCAAAGTTGAGAAATGTGCTAGCAAAACAAAAAGGAAATACTCATTCTAGTCTCTTCCCTTTCATAACACTCTGGTTGGCTGTGAAATACTGAGTATCTTTTGAAATAATTTGAATCCATTTCATCATGAAGCAAAGCAAGTGGTTGTCTGGAATTGGAGGTGCCGGTTGTCCGAGAATATGAGGACTCATTTAAAAAGGTGTATATGTAAGGGAACTGTATTTTTGGAAACAAGTGGCAGTTTCTATGCTTAGAGATGCTGAAGTGTGAAGCAGAGGCTTATAAAAGTAACTGAGTTAATCTCAATATATAGTTCAAGATGATTGCAGAAGGAAGTAACTTACTACTCTTGTAGCCATTAATATTAATGCAGTAAAAGATTAATGCAAGTCTTCATAATATTTTTTAATGTTTCAGGGTCTTCTAATGGTGCAGGAAAAAATGGCAAAAAATGGAGTCTAAATTTGGTGCTTTTTTTTTCCTAGCTTCTTATCTTGATTCCATAGTAGTGGACTCTTGGTTACAGTTGTTCTAGGTACAGCCTAGCTACTTACCTTCATGTAACTTGAATAATATAAAAAGGTGTAAGTAGAATTAATCCTGTTATTTCTGTTCCCATTATTTACATAGAGCAATAGAATAAATATATATTTTTCTCACAATGCGTAAAATAATAAAATCACTCTAGTTTACAGGAACTTGTTTTGAGGCATACTGGTCTTACTGGTACTGAGATATGCTTGTCTCCGATACAAACATGGCAATTAAAACCAAAACCCAAACCAAAAAATCCAAGCTTTACTGACTTGAAATATAGTACTTGTTCCACTTAAAGTTACTTTTCCAAGACTGTTAGCAGTCAGGGGTGCTCATTATAGTGTAGCCTCTGCTTTCTTAAATACTGTTTTTCTACTGATTTCTGTGCATACAGGCTTGAGAAACTACTTTGTTTAGGGCAGTGTGTGTGCTTAAAGTAGTTTTGTCTTTGTCTTTATTGACCTTGGAACTTAAATGTGAACCTTAGAAAAATGGCGTAAGATTATAGGAGAATTCCATTTAGAAGGGACTTCAGGAGATCATTATTACAACATCCTGCTCAAAATGTGGTCATCTCAGATATATGACTAGATTACAGTGGCCATTATCTAGTGTGGCCTTTAAAACCTCAAAGAATGGGAATACACAACTTTTCTGTACTGTTTTTTTCCACTGATTTGACTGTCCTCATAAGGGATGTGTGTGTAAGTTTGGGTTTGTTTTGGTTATGTTTTTGTTTTTCTTACACCCAGTCTGAACCTCTGTTGTTTAAGTCTTGCTTTGAAACCTTCCTGAAGAATAATTCAGGCTAATACCAATACATCCTTTCTTGAGGGTGTATCTTAAAATGTGGCATAATCTTTCAAGGCTATAAATTCTCTCTTACACGGGTGCTGATTATTGCTGTTACTGATTCCTTTCTTTTCATTGTGTTTTGATCTAGAAAGACTGTGGTATAAATAGTGAGTATCTTAGTGGTAAAATGCCATCAGTCATATTTTATTCTGTAGTAATTTAGTTGTCAAAAGAAATTGGAGATTGAGATAACCTTTTTTGACTTTCCATCCAAGGAGAAAACTGAGAAAAACCTATTGTGTTTTTTTCTTCTGGTTACTGAACTGATGTTGAGAATAGCCATAATTTGTTCAGTTACTTTGAAATAAAGGCATGTGCTTAAATTTCTGTTCTTTTTTTCTCCTCATTATATGTTAGTCTTCAAAACATATTTGTTTATTACCTGAATACACTTTAATCTTTGAATATATCCCTGTATATCAGGACAGCTGTGTAATTGAATACATTTTGGAGAGTTTTGGCATCAGTTAATTTAACTGAAACAGCTTTCTTAGTTTATAATTGTAAAAGATCAAAAAGAGCATGAAGTTAACTTTATAACTGAAAAATGCAGGCCTTAAAGAAACATCTGTCCCAGCACAGCCAATATCACCAGCATCTGAGGAGACCATCCAGCCTGCTGAGCAGTCATATGTTGAATCAGGTAAGACCTTTTGTAAACTAAACTAACTCGTGTTATTTCTTTGGGTAGAAAAATAAATCTTTCATTGATTTGATGTGTTGCTTATCCACTTCAGTTGATTTAACGGGAATCACTGTTGATAACTTTATATAAATCACTGACCATGAAAAGCTTGTAATTTAAATGTATAGAAGCCATTCTTGTCAGCTGTCATGGTTATCACTGGAACCATATCCCATCAGAATAACTTTCTGTTGGTGCATTGTTGTGGTTTTGATGTATATGCAACAGTATACTCAGCCAGAATAACAGCAAATTCACTACCTCAAAAGGCTCAAAGCCAGCCAACCAAACCTAAAACTAACAACCAACTTCATAAGGAATCAAATATTCACTTTTCCACTGAAATCAGTAATGGATCATAAATACAGTAAATAGAAAAAAAATCATGTAAACATTTTAAAGGCCCCATAGTATTAGTAAAATTCATTAAGCTTAAGAGAAATTAAAGAAAAAATACTTTTATATGTCAGATTTCATATATGTGATTGGCATTTTTGTGTTATTCAGAGACTACGTATTTTCTCCTGTTCCTTGAAAAGGCTAGTCCTGCTTGATATTTACGTGAACGTAACACAACCCACAAATGTTGAGCATACGGTCAATAAAATAGAATATAGAATTTGTTTCTAACGGCTAGCATTACTTTGCATATTTTATGAATTGTAACTTAAGAAAAGTTAAAACTCTTGTTTCTTTCCACCACATAACTTGGTACTGTTTTGGGTCTTTATTTGAAAAATGCCATTATGATTTGGTTTTGTGCCATTGGGTTTCTCACTGTTAATTTCAGGACATTCATACGAAGGCAACAACAGTTCATACAAATTCGTATTGTGTCCTCGGCTGATGTGTTAGCTGGTAATAATTTGTCCCTGAAATCAGTTTGTGATTTGTTTTGGTGTGACGTTGTACTGTAATGCTAGTATGTATTTTACCTGCTTATGAAGCCAACAAAATCCTTCTTCTGCAAGTAACATTTTATTGACTAATGTGACATTCTGGTGCTGCTGCCTAAATTGTGGGAAAGTAATGGATGAAAATAATTGCTTTGAAAAAGAAGTTATCAGTGTTACTGCCACTGAGAAAAATATATGTGCTGAGAATGCAGTATAAATAAATTATTCTGATTCATCTTCAGAATCAGTTTAGTGTGATTAAGGCAGTACTTCCCATTCTGGGAAGTATTGTTTTTGTTACAGTGCGAGTTGCAGACGGTCACCAAGTCCGTCTCTGCATAACGTTATGGAATGCAATAAGAACTTTTTTGGAGGCTACTGAAAGCTGCAAGCCTTGACCTGATGTTTAGACTTTGCCTTTTGCACTTACTTTCACTGTAATTTATAATCCTTTTAGAGCACAAGAATGCTGACGTAGAATTGGAAGAAGAAATTCAGTCTGTTCTTCGTGAAGCTCTCCATTCCCAGCCTGGTAATGCATTAATGCATAGAAATAACTGAAGAACTTATAAATACCACTGTAGGCTAGACTCTAGAATTTCAGAGTCTGGTTTTGGTACGTACTTTCAGTACTTTTTCTTGCACCAAACATTCTAATTTGTTATTTTCAAGCGAATAAAGGAAGTCCAGTCACAAAATCCTAAAACTGTGGCCTCTTCCCCAGGGGCGGTAGCAGTAGCTCAAATCAGTCACTTGACAAAAACTTCTTCAAAATACTGGGTGAAGTGCAAGAGTAGGTAAGCAGAGATGGTTTTTACTGTGGGTGAAGAAGGCACTGTCAGGTCAGTGCAGATACTTTGGGTTTATACTGCTGGAAGGTGCAGACAAGTTGTCTGTCCTCATCCCCTTTGGAAATCACTTGAAAAACATGAAGGGTGTGCTGAAGACTGAATGTTTGCTGGTGGTAGAATTTACCAGACTATGTGTTCACTAACAATTTGTATGATTGATTAGGAGAGAGTCATGAAGATGTAGATGAAAGTTTAAATGGCCAAGGGAAGGAAGAAATACATGGAGAAACACTTGAAGCTACTACTACAGATGACTTGCTCACAGAATTAGTGAATGAACTGCCAGAAGCATATGAAGCACCAGGTTCAGTTCAGAAAGGTATCTGACTACATATAATGAAAATTAAATTTTGTAAAAAATAAGAGACAAATGGGAGTGTCTCACTAAAAATTTGATTAATTCTGCTTGCGGTAGAGACTTAACAAATGTCAACCACAGCAAGTATTATTTAGAAAAATAATTTAAAAATTGAAATGGGATATTTTAATGCTTTGAGTTTTAGAATCTAGGTAACTATATATTATTGTTTAATTACTGCTATATTGGCTTTCAACCAAACAAATCCTCTTCCCAGTAAGAGAGACTTCTGCAATATCTGCATGGAGTCTGCTTCTGAACTTCTAGTTTATCAAACTAGATTTTAAGAGTTTATTAGCACAGCCTTTTATAGACACTTAGTCTTGTTCTACTTCTGTCATGGCTTAAGCGACTCTGGTGTAACTCTCTAACAGAATGTTATTCATGAATTATATTGTAATTGAGAACGTAACATTTTATAGGAAGATGCTCGTATCCTGCTGCCATGGGGCACTGACAGGATGATAAAAATCGTAATCAAAATCTTAAAGAAGAATCGTACGATCTAAATCCAGCTTAGGGAAAAAAATGTTTCTGAATGCTTTTTAGGTGTACTACTGAAAATTTTACATATATCTTCATACTTTTTTTTTTTTGAAAAATTTGTGTAATTGATCATCTAAAAGTTTTGATTGCTAGAAATACACTGGGATTCTTTCTTCACGACTGAATTAATTTCAGTTTGTATCTATTATGTTGTTTTTTTCTATATCTCTTTTATTCATCCACAGTGCAAGTTAAAATAGGGGGATAGAGGAGAAATTAAAATTCCAATTATTTAAAATCTTTAAAATTACTGGTAGGAATGCAGAGTGAATGTTCTGCTTCCTTTACGTTTATGCAGAAATTTCTGTGGAGAGTCATAATTTTTTGAACAAATGTATGTAGTTTATATGTGTATGCATATTCTCAGTATCTTAGAATTATAGAATGGTTAGAGTTGGAAGGGACCTTAAAGATCATCAAGTTCCAGCCCCCTGCCATGTATAAGAATAAAATATTTCAATCTGTATACTTGTCCTGTTGGTGTTAAAAATTTTCTTAAAATTTCTGCTTACTGGACTGTACATACAGAATATTATATAATATTCTGTTAAAGAATTTGCAGTGTCATATATTGATTTAATAATTTTAAGTTTTGTAAATACATGTTTCTTAGATGCTGATCTTTTGGAAGATGACCTTGGAGCAATGGAGCCTGAGCCATATGAAGCACCAGGTATAATTTTGTTTATCCGAACTTGGCAATATAGGTTTTCAGCCTGAATGTAGCCAATTATATAAGAAAGCAAAACAGAAAAGGTTAGATTGGTTTAGGAATAGATAATTTTTAATTATTTTTTTCCTGTTTCTTCAAACAACTCTTCTTGATTGTCTTGGATATTTTCAGTTTGAATGAGGTGACTGTAGCGTATTTGCTGTTGCTGTTGGTTCTTAAAAAGAATGATGACAGGTATGGTAGCTGTCTTCATTGGTGCAAAAACTTCATTGTACTTTTCTTTGTGCTCCTGACTGTTGTGTGTGTTTGGGATCTGTATAGGCAAGAGATCTGTGATTGTACAGTCTAAGAAAGTGAGAATGAGATTTATTGCTTATATTACTATCTTCATACAGCCAACAATGCTAATGACATTCTAGCCTGTTATTTTTGGCATTAGAAAATTCTGTTCTCACGTGAATCCTGTCACCTTTCAGAAGCATCTGGTTTGTAACCTTTCCTTCAGGACCTTTTGTTTATTGCTAATTCTGCTTTCAGAGAGTGAGTCAGCACCAAGGACTTTATTCTGAACTAGCCTTGCACCGTCTTTCTGCACACCTTAATTAATCTTTAAAGCTTTTTGGAATTTTGCCTGGACTAATCCAGTTAGTTTATTCATCTTTGTATTGTGCTTGATATTGCATACAGTGGTATTAGGGTTTCCCATTATAAAGAAACATAAGGTGGATATTACAGTTTCCCTGCTATCTGCCAAGTATTTTCTTCTGGATGTTAATATGCTTGTTTATGGTACAGGCAGCCTCTTCCATTTACGTTAGACATTGGCTTCTGTTTGCTATAGGCTTCTTTGGCTCAGTGTTAGTTCTGGACTTCACAGTCCTGTTTGATGCCAAACAAGGAAAAATAATTTTGTTAGATCTACTTATCCCTCTCTTTGTGGGAGACTGCTACTTTCCAGTTACCAGTTTAGAATCAAAGCTGTGATGGCTCCAAGTGAACGAATAGTCACTTTACCTTCAGTACCATGCATTGTCAGATGTATCGTACTGAGCATATTAATAACATTGCAAAGAATTGTAGTCATAATAGGAAAATAATCCACATATTTAGCTAGGCAACAACAAAAAAAAAAGGTAAATTGCAAAAAAAAGGTAAATTGCTCTAGATCTGAGATGCCAGAAGTAAATGTACATACATCTCAAGGTCTGATTTCTCGCTTTTGTCTTCTGTAGATCATCACCAATAAGTCCTCCTGGACATCAGTGAAGAAGCTCCTTTAGAACTTTGAGGATGGGGAAGATTACATTTTTTTAAACTTATTAAAATAATTATAAAAAAATTGAGGGAGGCTAATGGTTCTCATGTATGGTTCTCATACAGAGAGTATAAGATTTCTAGAAGAGAGAGTGGCCCAACACTTTCCGTTGATTGCCATGTGTCAATTTGCAAGTGTCTGTAAGGTTTTGTCAGTTTTCAGCTAAGGAGCTGCATTTAGCTTTTGACAAACACATTATGGATGCAAGTTAAAATAATTGATTTTATTTTAACAATACTTTTTTTCATATTTAATTCACAGTTTCATATGAATATAGTACAGATGTGGAAAATACATTAGGTGATCCAGAAGTTCCAGGTTTGTAAATTTTTATGGCTTCAGGTGACACAATGTAATGACTTATGCTTATATTTTTAAACATACTTTGAAGTAATATGTCATATTGACTGTTTCATCATAGTTTTATTTTCAAACAATTTTTTGTAGTTTCAAATAAGCCTGATTTTTTTCAACATGTTGCCATTACATTTATGGGCACAACACTTCAGAAATGCAATCCAGAAATACATAAATATCTTGTTCTGTCAGAAATCTTCCCATCTAATCAATGGATTATCAAAGACCTACTTGTAAATACAGATATCATGGACTTACTATATTGTGTGACTTGCATTGTAGCTTCTTGAACGTGTTTTACAGTCCAGCTTGTCACTTTCAAATAAGCCACTGTAATATTAACTCAGTACATTTAGTTCTGTTATTCTTGAGCTAAATATGTGATCTTTTAAACTTGTCTTGTGCTATTTAGTTGTTGCATAAAAATTTGGATGGAATATAAAATATTAAATATTTTTATTTAAGGTCACTCTGAGTTAATGCTAGAAGATGCTGTGGAACATTATGCAGGTACACTTCAGAGTCTTATTTCTGTTTATTGAAGTTTCATTGAATATGGTCCTCAAACCAAGAAAAGCAAAAAACCAAATCAGAACTAAACAAAAACAAAACAAAAACCCAAAACAACCAAAAAAACTCCCCTAAACTCCAAACAAAAGAAACCAAACTCCTGGAGCTCATAGGTAGCATCAATTCCATAGCGAATGACTACATCTGTATTTCTATTTCCAATCTGAAAAAATACAAAAACCTATAGGCAGAATTGTATTTTGAGGGTTAGATTTCCAGTTAGTAATTTAAATTGCATAGAAATGTTTCTGTGGGTAAAAAATAATTTGAATTTACCAATGGTGTTGAAGTTGGCATGATGAGTGTCAGGAAAAAGGTAGTATCTGGAAAAAAAAAAGTCAGAACAGGAGGATTCTGAAATTGTAGAAGTTCTGTGTGCGTAGACACAATCTTAGAGTATTTCCATTCTGAATTCTGGGTAATTTGTAGATGAGGTCATTTACTGCGTAAGAAAAGCCTGTTCATAGTGTTTTATCCTTTTTAAGTCTGTCTCATGATGCCAGAAAATGATTCAGTTCTTCCTACAGCATCTTTTAGGAATCTTCACCTTTGTTGAACTCTTCATAACTTTAATACAGTATAAAATACTATAGTTTTGATTATCACATTTGGTCTGAATAAACCTTAGATTATTATTTGTGTGTGTTTAATGTTTTAAAATTCAGTGAATTTTTTTACATTGATTTTTAGGGGGTTTTGGTTTTTTTCTTTTTTTTTTCTTTACACAGATGATAGAGTGCATGACAATTATAATGAAGACCATGGTAAGACAACTGCTGTATTTAGTGAAATGATAGTATCAAGTCTTTCATTAATACGAAAGTGAAATTACTTTGTCTTAAAATTTTCTATGCTGTCACATTACTTTGCAGGTTCTAAGTTAAGGTTTTAGGGGGCTTTATGTTTAAGTCCCCCATGTATGTAAACAATTTATAGCACTAAATCAAGTGTAGAGTATATGTATAGGTTATATTACCATGTTGGTCCTCTTTTAACATCCATAAACATGTCAAGTCTTCAACATAGAATGGTAGTACACTTGTTTATTTTCTATGTTTATGTAACCTGAGCAAAGGACAGAGATTCTTAACTTCAAAATATTGCACGCAGAAAACCTTCAGGTTTATTCTGTGCCATCAGGAAGGAAATTCTGACACCCACCTTTCGATTAGAAGTCAATATCCCATTGTAGGACTTTGAGTGGCCCAAAGGTGTATTTAAGCTCTTAGTGCAAGTTTTTCTCAGTCTGCAGAAAAGAATTATTTGCCTCAGCTATGGTGCACTTGGTGAAATGCGTTGGCTTCAATAGGATGGAAATGTAAAACAGACCTAGCTTTTTCCCTGAGCTAATTGTTTACTCTCCTTTCCAGGAGATACTTATTTTGCAATTGGTTCCTAATCAGGAATCACTTCTGTTGTTTCTCGCACCTATATATGAATGAGAAGTGCAACTTCTAATCTTTACTTTTCGTGCTCCTTCATATGTAGTGGTGACATGAACCGAGACCGCTTACATGTTCCTGCCCTTAAAAAGAGTTACCTATACCTGCTTTAGTAGTAAGATGTTTGTGGAGGTTCTCAAAGTAATTTGCATCAGTTTTTCATAGAATTAGATCCAAAATCATTGTCTATTCTGCAGTTTCTTGTAGTGCTCCTGCACAGTAACAGTGAATCACTCTATTTTGTAATTCATACATTTTTAGTATTAAAAAAACCTCATGTAAATAATTTTTCATATGAGGGTTAGTACCTTTTGCAGTAATGAAGTTGTCCAAAACATTGGATGAACACTGAACATCTTTAGTTCTAAAATTCACAGTATTTATATTGAAATTTCAGACAGTTAATGGATAGCATTTGTCTATTTTCAGATATTAGCTGCAGTAAAATAATGCATGTTCTTACGTCTTCAGAATTACAAAAATTAGCCTGTCTCTTTGCTCAAACATTAGGAGCGTGGGTGAATTTTATAACTGTACAGAATTATAGTTTCTTTTTTTTTTTTCCCCCGTATTTCATCTGTGTAGATAGAAATGCTTCAAATTTGGTATTTGGGCTTTGTATAGAATTTCTGCTACAATCTCCAGTAAGGGTTAATATATCTATTCAGGCCCCCAAACTAGAGAAAATCTTTGAGGGCTTTGTATTTAGCAGTAATGAACGGAATGCTTAAAAAGCAGATTTGTGGGATACTCTCTACGGTGACCACTCATAAACTTTATTTCTCTTTCCTTTCAGAACCAAAACATGAAGAGCAGACTGAGCCTCAAGATGCAGGTATATACATATATATAAATGTGTATATGTGTGTGTGGGCAGGGTGTGTGTTTATTCCCACACACATCTATCATCTCTATGTATTTATATATATGGCGCATTTTAGAAAAAAATCTTTGTTTCCTATGTAGTTAAAGTAGAAAACCTCCAAAAGAAATGTTAGTGGATTATAAATCGGTTTTGAAGTCAGAGAAATATTTTAGCTGAGGTAGCATAAAAATCAGTAACATAATCCTGCTATTTTTATATATATATATATAAATATGTAATCTGTGTGATCTTCAGTCACGACCTATTGCCAGTTATACCAAAGGTTCATTACAGTCTGTGTAGATACAGAGTTTTTTAACTATGAACTTAGACACCTTCTTTTAATATGCCATTCTTAAGGACTTATCTCTAAGGTCTCAAATGAAACAAAGTTCATAAGTGAGGCTTTTTATGGACATTTGGAGCACAGTAGTTCTGCGTAATCACTGAACCTGCTGCCTGCCATGAGCTTTGCTGATAACCTTGTAACTGGTACTTGCTGTGATTCAAAATTTGCAGGCTGTCAATACTAGGTCTGCTTTGATGAATACTTTTTGCTACTACCTTTGTGTAATAAGCAGAAGCAATTTAAAAATTACTTGTCTGCAGTGCTCTCTCTGGGTCCCGTATGCTTTGTGGTCTTGAAATACAAGCTCTTTTTTTAAGACAGTCTTTGAATCATAGGACCATAGAATAGTTCGGGTTGGAAAGGACCTTAAGATCATCTAGTTCCAACCCCCTGCCATGAACAGGGACACCTCACACTAAACCATGCCACCCAGGGCTGTGTCTAACTTGGCCTTGAACACTGCCAGGGATGGAGCATTCACAACTTCCGTGGGCAACCCATTCCAGTGCCTCACCACCCTTACAGTAAAAAACTTCCTCCTTATATCCAATCTAAACTTCCCCTGTTTAAGTTTTAACCTGTTACCCTTGTCCTATCACTACAGTCTCAGTCGTCTTAAACTGCTGATTGAAAAAGATATGATTGTTTAGTTTAGAATGAAGTCAAGAAATTCTCTAGTGTAAGTAAATTTTACATACCTGAACAAAAATCTCTTCTGTCAGCTTTGAGCTCAGAAGTTTAAGAGGACCCTCAAAGGAGTTAGAAGGTGCCATATTCAAATAAAAATTAAAATAATTTATTTTTCCATGGAATCCATAACTTTAAGTTGAAGAACTTGCTCATTGCCCTCAGGAAGGAAAGTAGGACTTACCAGGGAATTGCATGTTTATTAAATAAAGTAAAAAAGCCTTTTAAAGGGAAAGTTTATAGAGGGCTTTTTTTTTTTTTGACGGTTTTTAATGTGTAGCGGATGGAGTTGATGCTGCAAAAGGTAAAATATGGAGTACTGATCATGCTTAGGAAGATGAAGAAGTGTTTTCAAAATTTCAGGTTACAAAGTTACTGTGTCTTAATGCAAACATTGTTCAGAAGGTACAATTTTGAAATGTTTACCTAATGAATGTAGCAGTTCTTCAGTGAAACAGGGAAGGAAATTTAAGAAGTAACTTGTTTGGGGTTTTTTTTCCACCTCAGATTCATTGAAGATTCTGTTTGGTTATAGCAGTTTACTGTTCATAGTTAGCACACATGCCTGTGTGCTAGCTCTGTTCTTCTGTGAGGTACATAAGTTTCATCAGTTGAGGGTTTGAATTAATTATTGCTCTGAATTGAACGTGTTCTTAGCTGTTGAGGACCTTCTGGAGGAGGTGAATGAAGCCACAGAGCCAGGTATGTATCTTGTAATTATTATCTTAACGTTTTTTGATGAAACAATTTTGAAATCTGTCATGGGTTCAGCAGTAGCAGTCATTTTTCCCCTCCTTGGTAGTTGGTGCAGTGCTGTGTTTTTGACTTTCGGCCTGGGAACAGCACTGGTAACACCAGTGTTTTTAGTTGTGGCTTAGTGATGTTTGGTCTGGCCAAGGACTTTCTGAGCCTCATGCTCTGCCAGGGAGGAGGGGAAGCTGGGAGGA
>JAOEHY010035663.1:7590-18226 GCA_025447955.1 Psilopsiagon aurifrons
TTCTTCCCAGGCCGCCTGTCCTTGCTTCCACCTTTTATAAGCCTCTTTTTTTCTTCGAATTTTCCTCAGCAGCTCCTATCCATCTAAGGAGGTCTCCTGGCCCTCCTGCCACACTAAAGGAACGGCGTGCCCAATGCAAAGGAAGAGGAAAGATCCAAAGTTATGCTTCAGGTAGTTTTCCCAACCCTGAAAGGATTCATGGTTTAACTAGCAAACTGAGCTTAAAAGAATGAAATTAGTAGCATGGCTGTAGTGGTCATCAACAGTTGAAATATCATATAAAAGAGACAATAACCCATGATTTCTGATTTATCTTTGTGTCATACTACTTTGAATTTCTGGCAGGTCCTTCTTCCACCTCTGTCACATTTGGATGTGCTGATTTTTAAAGTAAGTTTTCCCAGTGGACTACATTTTGATCTAAAAGGAAAATTTAATATTTGGAAAGCTATTAAATACCATTTCAATATCTTCTCCAGTGTCTATATAGATTAATTTCAGAAAACTGAATGAACCTATTTGGGAATAGGGGAGAATTTTAAAGTACTATGCAAATATCAAAAAATCTTCAAAGATCGGGGGAAAGCGTTAATATATCATACTATTAGGAAATTTGATGACAGTCACTCCTAAAATAAGTAGACATTTGTCCATCATCAATGAGAATTGCATTCCTAATTGTGAAAAAGCCATCATGTCCCTTCATCTAACTTCAGCTTCAGCTCACTCTTTTAAATAATAGTTTTCTTATGCAGATAAAGCAATATTGACTAAGCTTGGGTTGTGAAGGAATTTAAATGAGCTAACAGCCCTGATGCATTTCATAATCACCTTTAAAACCATCAAGTTTCTCTACTTCTGATATTCCAGGATATATTAGTTTATTTTCTAGATTGTCTTTTTTTCAAATCCATTTCTTAAAAATACAGTGTTTTGTCTGTGGCTAATGAAAATGAGCAATTTACTGAGTTGTTTAAATGAAAATCCATAAACTTCTCTGTCTACGTGGTAGGTTGTTACATGAACAGAAAAGATCAGCTTGCATTATACTTACGTGACTGCTAATAAACATGCACAATATTAGCTACCTTATTTCTAGAAGTCACTCCAACACAGGCCTGATAAGTTCTTAAATCTTTGTAGAAGCTTTAAAAATTGGTGCTGGCAGGTTGGAGTCTGTTCAAGACTTACATGCAAATTACATTCTGCTACATGTAAATTTATAAACACTCCAAGAGTGATTGGTTAGGGGATTTATTGTTATTATTGAAATTTTATTTTTTTCTAACACTCAATCAGGGCCTGAAACCAGTTATTTTTGGGGGGGAGGGGATGTCACTCTAAATTTTAAATCCAATCATGAATTCATCACTACAAGTACATTTACATTTTTTATAAAAATAGATATGTGAACTGCAATGAGGCTGTTAAAAAACTGTGTTGCACATATAATGTGAATCAGTTCATAGTTTATAGCTTTCTTTTTTCTGTGTTTTCTAAAAATGATCTCTGAATACCTTGAGACGGCACATTGCTTTCTCAAATTGTCAATGACTGTTCTTCAGCCAAAAAAAAAGCCCCAGCTCCCAAGGGTAGGCATTTTCCCTTCATACAGTGCTTTCCACAATGAAATTGTTTTTTCTTGATAGGTATTGTGGCTAAATATATAGCAATGCAAATATTTTCCAGTCTATTCTTGTGAATGTCCAGAAATCATGGAAGTGGACTACTCAAATAAGACAAACTATTTATTCAGAAGTATGTACCCGCCAAGAGTCTCTGGTTCATTGCTGTAGTGGAAGATGAAAGGACATCTCCAAACCCAAGACCATAGAAGGGCCAGAAATTTTTCAATTCCAAACTAAGGCAGCATTTTAATGCTTTTTAAATAAACAAACAAACAATTATAGTTAGGTATCTAGTCTTTTTCACACATTTATGATACCCCTTGACAACTATATTTTATTTTTTGCCCCTGACATCCCCAAAGTACCACTGAGACTTAAAATCCTTTGGAGTAGTCAATTTTATAACCTTTGTGCATTAGCTGGTGATCAAAATTCCCCAAAATTATGTTTATATAGCTCCCAAATACAGAATTAGTGTGTTTCTTATTGATCTTAAAGAAAAGATATGCATAATAAAGTCATTATTTTCCCAATTTTATGAAGGTATATGCATACACATCTATATGCGGCATACGCATGGGAAATATATGCAGGGAACCCTGATTATGTTCAACTTCCCAGCACTTTTCATTTACATGATCTTGTTCTCTGATGTTTACAATCCTGCCAGATTTCAGCTACTCAGCTGGTATTTTCCACACAGAGCATTTGCATAGAGAGATTTTTCCCCTCTTTGTTTCTACTGTTCTTGATATTAGTTGTTGTTATTATCCCATTGTTTATAAGCGTTTGGCCTTAGCTCTATTTAAAAATATGGGAAATGTTCGTGTGCCTGTGCACCTTGAAGAACTTGGTAGAGATGGAAAACAGCTAAGGGGATGTTCTCCCTGGGAGACATGCCTATTACTCTCTCAATGAAAATACACCCGCATTTGGGTGCTTGGAGCTGCCTGTATTTCGAAGGCCAGACTGGAACACTAAAAAGCCAGTTTGGTGCCAAGCAACTGGAAGCAAAACCTCAGAGGTCAGGAAGGGGAGTGTAAAGTGTAAAGTGGGAGAGAAAAAAAAAAAAATTAGTCTCTTTGGAGAGGATTAGGACTGACTAGCCTAAAATTGGGTCCTAGGGTGGTAGGGATGCAAAGCTGTTAGGAAAGGAGTGAGCACAGGGAAATGTGGCTTGAGTGGGCAGAGAGATTGTGACAAGGAAGTTGCTTTTCAAAATGGGAAAATGCTAGGATGGACAGAAACAACAGCATGGGGCAAAAAAATTGCTCTGTGCTCAAGACAAACTCTCAATGAACAGCAATTCAGATTCTTAGTCCTCAATTCCTGAAAAGCCTGGTCCTAATTTGCCACACAGCATTGATGATGGGAGCACGCATTTCCAGCAGGATCCCTTAACAGTTACCTATTCATTATCTGACACACAGATAATGAAATTATTTTTGTAAAGTGATCTATAAGGTGAAAAAATTGTGTTTAGAGAACTTTATTTACAAAAATAAAACAAAGACCAGGGGATTAAGGTCACAGGTATTGATTGTCTAAACCGGAGCAAACAATCTAAAGCACAAGGAAGTTACTTTTTTCTTTATTCCTTTCTTTTTTCTTTATTCCTTTACAGAGAAATCCATGCTGTGCATACTCCCATGGACTCCAGATACTGTTGCAAGAGCTCTGCAATTCAGCAAGTCACACATGACTGTCAGAAGATCTAGCTTGTATCATAAAAAGTTTGGTTTGAGTAACTACCTAGCATCAAGTTTTGTGGCAGAGGAAAGGATGCACTCCAACTCCTACATATAATGAAACAAACACCAAACAAGCAGAAACTGTAAGCAGTTCATAACCAGATCAAGCCCATCAGCTTGCCAAAGACAGACTGCACCTCAGGGAAAGGTAGGTGATAAGTTTAGTAAAGTCAAGCTTGGAAGAAAACGATTTCTTTTTAGAAAAGGAATTGCAATGATCCATGCTAATTCTATGCATCATATGTGCCGTGCTGTATCACTCAAAGGAAAGGCAAAAATACCATTACCCAAATGACAAATTAAATGGGATATAGCTGCATAAGATGTTATGAAATATATGGTTAACTTATAGATATTACAAGTGCAGTGACATCGGTGGCTACATTTACATGTAAATAAGAAAGCCTCAAAGCTAGTTTTGAAAAGTAATGCTGGGACTGTGGGTACTTAAATGAGTAAACATTATTGTACTGGATTGGGTTGTGGAAATTTTTCTTCAATCACAACTCGATTGACAATTTAAATTTTCTGGGTGACATAGAATTTTGGTACACGATGCTCATGCTGGGTACAAATACGGCAAGTTTACAGGAGAGCTGCCTATGAAAACATAGAAACTAAAGATATTACTACTCCTCTTTAATTACTTAATAATGACTTTTTTTGACTTTTGCTTTAGTATAGGACTCAGAAGTATGCAGCATATAGATTGTCTCCCACCCTCAAGGCCCTTCTGCATACCTCCCTCTCCCCTAGCCTTGTCAACCAGCCTTTAGGAGCTGAGGATATGGGATCTCATCTGAATGAAGCTTTTTACCATCACTTACTACCTGCAAGTCAAAGGGGTGACAAGTCTCCATGACGGTTATGCCATAGGAGATGGTTTTGGAGTGAACATAGGAGGCAGAAGAAACAGAAATGGGTGAGTATGATAAAAGGCTTTTCTGATGAACATTGCACTGTCTTTTTTTTTGTTTGTTTGTTTGTTTCATTTTAACAGCATTTCCCAATGTAGCTTCCAAAGCTAATTCGTTGTGTGTTCTCTGTTATGCATGACTAGCTACAAATAAGGTATGTTGTTGCGAATATGCTTTTGGATACAATTCCCTGATAAACTTTGATAAAAGACCTGTGTATAAATAGTATCAAATGTAGTTTTCAAGCTCAAATGGGGGCATATTTTGATTTCCTGCTTTGTTTTAATTTTGCGCTCATTAGGGTAAATTCTAACGCAGTGAGGTTAAGCTAATGTAGAAAACGCACCTTTAGAAGGATTGGCATGAGACCTGAGAAACCCATTGCATCCGCTGCAGTTCCCATCTTCAAAATCATTTCCCATTTTCATTTGGACAGAAATCATTCAATTTTCAGAACTTTTGGTGACGTTAGAGTTATGCGGCTAAAAACACAGAGTGGGTATATCTTTATAGTCCACAAAGAAAGTGAACTGATACTGTGAAATGCAATACAAATACTTCTAAATCCAATGGTGTTTTTTAGTTGTATCTATATAACATGAACTGAAAAGGCAATACTGTTTACCTCTATCACATCTTGCAGTTTTCACATGACATCAGAAAGGGAGTAAGCTATTTTAATTGTATTTGTGGTATCTGTGAACATTTGTATTGTCTTTTGTTTAACTCTGAATTTCATGTGTCAAAATGGTTGGTTTGGAAATGCTACTATTATCCTTTCTACTTACTTCAGTCTTGCTTTCCTCCTAACATTTTTGTCCAGGAATAATGGTGTGCAATTCCTAGCGGCCAGGGTGCAGAGAAATCTAAAGATACTTTATACATACATAATGCTTTTCTCTACATTCTTAGGGGATCATATTTCCATAGGCAGCTACAATTAATTCAAATCAACTGTTAAGTGGAAAAAAACTAAACAAACCCACAACAGACTCTCCTATCCTCAGGGCTCTTGTCCAAGTAGATACAACCATTACAGATCAGAACTTGTGTGGTTTATAGCAGCTGATAAGAATGCAGAATTGGCAAGCAAGTGAGCACATATACTACAAAATAAATACTATCAACAAAATTACACGCAAGAAGATCCCTTCAATTCACAGACACACCTATCCTGAATTGGTGGTTTCAGTGTATGTTTAGCTCAGGCCACATGTCCTGGTGAACAGAAAGCATCTTCTCCTCAACAGTGTGTCAGCTACCCTGGACTCTTCCAAACAAAAGAAAAAAACCCACAAAACAAAACCAAACAACACAGCAAGAACTTTCACAGGGAGGCTATAATGGAAGGAAAGTAAAAATCAATCAATTTTCTATGCTGAATGGCACAGAGGATGTTGCTACTAGACTAATAGCAGTAGAATGGGCTTCAGTATGTTTTTCACATGTGCAACTGCATTATAATCACTGTCTAGCTGCAGATGAGGGCGTGGGTCCTGCAGACTCATGGAGAGAATTTTCCTGAATTGAATATTGGCATTTAGCTGGGAAATCATGTGAAGAAGTGTTTTGGCCCTTAATTGCCTTTGGAGATCTATCTTTAGACAAGTACAACACAGTGAAAATCATAAGCACAAAACCAGACCAATACATCTTGTGACATAACACAAATTAACTGTTGAATCACTGTTGCTAAGATTAGTGGCTTTGTGTTAGAAGTTTAATATTGCACAGTCTGCCGTTTGAAATCAGCACATAAAATTATACATCTTAAACACTTCAGCTGTAGCTGCACCTGATTAACTATAGCCATATCAGAAAATACATGGATGGTACAGGTGACTATACTTAAATGCTTTTTACAAGGTAATATTGCTAATACTCACTTCATGATCCTGTGGCTGATTTTAATGCTCTTTTCCCCATTTGCACATGCAATCTGTCCTGCTGGCAGAGTGTGATCATGCCCTTTTTGAAACACAAACCCAAAAGGCAGAGTTTACTTCCTGTGTTTTTCAAACTTTTTTGGGTACTTTGTAATAGTCTCGCAGATAACCTCACCTCCTGAAGGCACTGTCATAACATCATCTGGCAACTACTGCAGTGGCTTGCACTGAGAAATAGCATTAGGCCTGACCAGCATTGTATATTTTGAAACATGTGGCCAGTGTTAAGCACTGGGAAAAAGCCAGAGGCACATTAAAAAATCAGTAATATGAACACAAACTCAGTTAGAGGACTCCAGCAGGGATTCACATAATTCTTTGGAAAGGGTCCTTAAATGTAAACTTTATGTTACAGTCTGCTCTGCAGTTGTTAATGAGGACATCTAGCAGCCCATGACCAGCCACTCTCCACAAACTGTTGCAGCAGATAACGCTGATAAAGAAACTCTGATTGTAAATAGAATCAAAATGGTTAACAGATCATGATTTCAAAACAGTAAATAATACTATAAGACTGTGATGCTGATAATAATAATGTAAATGCTAGCAAGTATTTGTATGGTAATTTACAAAACATTTGCATTCCTGTTTGCATGATCCTTGCAGCATAGTAGTTATATCAGTGTGTGTTATATTTGTGTACATAAAACTATAAAATACTCGTCATAAAACAGTTAAACCAAACTACCTAGTTCTCTTCAGCAAAGTTTGGTCTGAATCTCTTGATTTTATTACCACAGTAACACAATGTAAATTTTACACTTTCACCAGAGTTCCAGTCCCTCCTTTACACAAGGATTTTTTTTCTGTGTTAAGTTTTGAATACTGTGTCAAAATGAAGAATATAAATATAGCACTGAGTTGACTAATTAATTCCAGATAGCATAGTAACTTGAGAGCATGTTGTCTAAGAAAAACAGTTTGCTAAATCATATTACTGAATAATCTAAAATTCAAGAGTTTTGTATAATCATATTTCGTGCCCTTTCAAATTCCTTTGTTATCACAGCTAAAGCTTTAAAACCTTCTGCCTCTCCTACCTCTAGAGAACAGTCTCCACTCATATACAGGAAATTTAGAAGTGCAGTAAATTGTATTTTAAGAAGATAAATTATCTAAAATCCAAATATTTTGAGAACATTATTATTAAGATATAATAGGCTTTTCTTTAATAACATGAAAGAGTCAAAGTTGAATACAAACCCAATGTTTAAATTCTTTTTTGCGTAGCATTTCTGCAAGTCTATTTTGAATAAAAAGCCATATTCTAAATATGCTCTCTTGTCCAGTTTTAACATGAATACAGAAACTCTTAATTAGATGTCATGAGACCTTGCTGTATTATATAACTATGTGCTATAAACACTCATTTTCCGCAAAAGAAATACAATACAGTCATATAAATTAGGATAAATACTGCTTACCTTCCTTCCTTAGAAACTATTCCCTGAAGGCAACGTAAATCTGGTTATAAAATGAAAAACAAGCCTGAACTGTACAACTCACATGCATACTGACAGCAGATATAGTCGTCTTCATGAAGAATGCCTGCTTTTAGCCTCCTCTGCATGTTTCTCACTTCTCCACATTGCAGTTATGCTACAAGGACTCAAACTGTGCTTAAAATACTATTCTGTAACGTAGTTATAGGCACCAACACATTGCATAAATGGTACTTACTGTTCCAGAAGTCATGCTTCATCCTATAGGAAATTAACACCTCCAAACCAGGGATTTGTTACAAGTGAGCAGATTGTGGCAGAACACTATGCCTGGCTTGTCAGAAAAAGTTGCTACTTTCAGTGATCGGCACATATTCACAAAGCACAGTATCTTTATGGCTATGTATGTGCATGCGTACCTACATATGCACATCCACAGAAGTTGCAGCCTGTCTCACAACCACATGCTAATTGCTGAATAGAGGAACAAAGTCTTGTTAGTATCACACATGACCATTTTACTTCACTGTGGCTTTTTGCATAATTTTTTCATATAATACAACCAAGGCCGGCGATGCTAGAAAGCATTTCTAACTCAGACACGAGTAACTATTAACATAAGGCACCAAACTCATTTTGGCTTCCCTTGCAAGAGCGCTGCCACTGCAGCAGCAGTGCAGGGTCTCTCTGCTGGTACTCATTTGCTGCAGTCTTTGTGCATGAGTATACGAGTATACATTATAAACAAATTAGTAACACAATGACATCCAGTACCCAAGAGCTAAAGAAAATCATGGAGAATCAATCAGATCCTACAGCAGGCATGCAGATTGGCTGTAAAAACATTTAACAGCAGATAGATTTTTCCTGTACTGTCAAAGTTGAAGGTGCCAAAAGGAAGCATACACTAAGGCATTTTTATTCCTCTGTGATATTGATCCAATGCCAGACGTAGTGAAACACAATGGGTACACAGTCAGCCTTGGTAAATTAGGTAAATTAGAGATCGTTTGATGGTATTCTATTGTTGCTATTGTAATCACAGTAATTTTCACTGGTAATGGTGCTTCGTGATGAAGTGCAGTTCTCACAGGATAATTGTGAAAGGTATCGAAAGATTCAGGGTGTAGCATCTGGTTTTAAAAGCTCTTCAGATTCAAATTGGCATTTTACTTTATCTTGAAAATTTATTAGAGATTCAGATCATGCCGGTTTAAATGGAAAGGTGAAAGCAGGGTAATTTCAATCTATGAATTATTCAGATTCAGACTGGTGAAATTGCCATCCATGAACTGATTCTCTGACAGTCTCTTTTGCAGAGCCTCCATTATGCTTGTCATTTTTATTTCTTTATCTACAATCTCATTCTCAGTTACTGAGTTCGTCCCTTAGGGCTGTGCTTCACAAACCAAGTATTTCAAATTGGCAATAACCTAAATGTGTTGCTGTCTCAAATCGCAGTCTCCACAGGCTGTCTTTTCCAAAGCATTAAAACCCACATCCACGATGGTGTCTGTTAGGCTCTTCGATTAGATGAATTTGAAACAAAAATACCCAACAACAATTGAACAGCAAAGAGAAGAGATCAGGGTGTCATATCGAAGAAGAGTTATGTTCCTGTAACAGTCCAGCAAAGAAAGTGGTGCTTTGTGCTTGTTCCTTTGTTGTCAGTGTAACCCATTCTAGTTGCATAGCATCACGCAGAAAGAATAAACTGTTAAAGCAGGCTGACTTCATGCCCTGATTTCCAGCAGGAACAGATAAGAACTGCATTATAGACAGACTAATCCACGCAAATATATGCTCGGAGACCAAGCACAATTTATAGCTTCTTACAGGCAAGAAAAACAGAAGTAGTAGTATTTGTTGTAGTTGTAGTAATTGTAGTATTAGAAGAAGGAGAAGCGACTGGATAACCGAAAAGGTTTCATTCTCTCAGACTCCAACCGATACAGATTGCAGTCCCAGAGAGTCTCCACTTGATGGCTGGTTGTGTCATTGCTAGTCGACTGCTGCCCTGTATCCAAAAGGAGTAGGATTGATTTAGGTCAGAGAGTCTGGTTTCTTGTATGAGCTTTTCTCTAACTGATGTAGGAAACTGCGGCAATCTGTATTACCAATCTATATGACCCTGGGACGTTGGCACAGCTTCGGCAGTGGAGTGCCTGCAAAGGCCCCAGTCGGACAAACAGTGACAAGTACCATCTCCTTTGTCCTACTGCTGCAGGTATATCACCGTAGCATAAAAAAAAAACCCTCTTAGTACACAAAGTGGGAAGCCAGGCGTTCTTCCTCAGAGGCAGTTTGGGTACAGAGCTCCAAGCAGTCCCTGCTCAGCTGAAAACGCTGCCAGGCTGAACCAACACATCCAGGCTGTGTGTCTGTTCCTATGCTAACACCAGGAAAATTCCCTTCATATGAAAAAGACAGGAATAAAAAAATCTATGCTGCTTTGTGCTTGGTTCTATGCGTCTGCTTTGCCGCACTGCGACTAGAAAACTGCAGCAGTAAGAGCTCTGGCAGTTGCGATAATGTAGAAAGCAGCAGCTCTGTGACACAGCAGTCAGCTGACTCGCAGTGTTATCATTCAATGTCCTCTATAGAATAAGGCCAGTTTCTAAGGTAGCACCAGGAGGATGACCTTGCATACAAAAATTGGGCTAGAAGGATTAGCAAGACTTATGTACACCTGCAAGTTATTTTGGGGTGATGTATAGCAGTCAGGACTGTGCAGGTCTTTTCCCTTCCTTCTTTCCTTCTTCTTTTCAAAACAGAACTTGTCATTTATTGAGCAGTTTTCTCTATGTCATGAAATAGTCAGTATGGCCATGGTACAGCTGATGACAACAGCTACCAATAATAACAGTGGCTAGGTAAATTATTTTTAAAATATTGCTTGTAAACCACATTTCTACAAGAAGACCTGGTGGGTTTTTATTAACTGCTCCCCCC
>JAOEHY010035663.1:19864-39715 GCA_025447955.1 Psilopsiagon aurifrons
CCCTATAATTCCATTGTCTCTTTGGGAATAGACAAAGGCATTTTACTCTCTTAAAGGCCTGAAAGGATGGGGAGAACCTGCACCCTTTGCTGAGAAAAGAGTGAAAGCAGCCAGCTGGCTCTGGCAACAGTGCCCTTGGGGTCAGCAATGTCCAAAATGCAGGATGTGGTGTATCTACTGACAACACTTCAGGAGCTCTCCTAAAACCAACATTAGGGTTTGGTTCCAAGGCAGACTTTTCACTTTGGTTTTCTGGTGCTGATGAAGGCTAATGCAATTTCCTGAAATGTGTGCAGAGCTCCTTTTCTAGTCATTAACACACACATCTCTTCCCATGAACAAGATCCTAATTTGGTTTTCTTAAAGTCTGTTGCAGAAGATTCGAAGATGAGTGTTTTGATTAGTTCTTGGCTGTGTAACCACGCTTGTCCTATATTACATTCTGTTACATTACATTTTTAAAGTAAACTACATGTTTAGAGTAAGAAATCGTATTTGGACAGATTTTGGAAAGGTGACTAAAACATTGAAATTTTTACCTAATTTACCACTTAATAACTCCAGGAACAGAACAGATTAAAATTTTGCCTCTTTTCTCCCCTTTTATTTTCTACTGAAATGAAAGTTACATCCAAGTCCATAAAACGTATGCCAAGTTTTAACTGAACACAATTAGAAACAGCTTAAATATTAAACTGAAAGCTGAAAGACCAATGACATTAAAGGGGTGCTCTCTCACAGGCTCTTAAACATAGCACTGCTGACAGGATGCTGTATTAGAGCTGAATTTAAAGGCACCACCACATATATCCCATGTATTATGCTAAATTACAAACTCACAACATTTTGCAAGTTATTTGGATGTTGTGCTCCCCCTTCCTAAATATGTGCAACACCATGTTCATTCAGATGACATTATTTTAAAATCTCAGAACATTGCTTCAAATCAATAAGGCTGTTTATGTTCTGTGCTTTTTCTCTATTCCCTATATGTTGGTTATAGTTTTTATTCAATACTTATTCTTAAATGCTAATTTTTTTAATCAACTGCACTTTATTTCAAATGGACCTCTTTGGTTGGGCTTTTGGTTTTTTTAATTGTCAGATTTTAGTAAATCCAATTGCTTTGATTTTAATTATACTATTGTCTAAACAAGTAACAAGACATACACTAATCTACAGGAGTTTTCTGTCCATTATGACTTGGCCTAGGTTTTTATTCCTTCCCACTGTACAAACCCTGGGCCTTCAGATATTTAAACTCCTATACGCATATTTTATAAAATCCTCCCAACAGCTGGTTCTGTTAAGATTTCAGTGAAGTAGCATATTGACTACTACCCCCTGCTTCCTATATCTTCAATGAGCTTCATGTAAGTCAAGTCTACTGGGAGAAAATAAAATTCCAGACTCTTACTTTTCTTCAGTGGAATTTGCCAAGGAACTGACTTTTCTAAAATCCTGAAAATGCTTTCAGAACGGGTCCCTACATACGCATAAAAAATGGCCTTATCAAGTCAGACTCATACTTGAGCTAGAGAATTAAACTTCTACAAGCAGCCCTCAGAAGACTAGCAGGGGCTAATTAAAAATATAACTCTTGCCACAGAAGTGAAAGAGAATCCTGTGTATTTCCCAATTCTGCTTCTGCAAATCCTTCCTGCTGAAACAGCTGAATCAGAACAAATTGCTTGTGTGCAAGTTACTTCAGCCATATGGTGAAAGAAAAAAAAGCCATGTGCCTCCTCAGCTATGTAGTAAATAGGAACCACCTCCATGTGGTTTTGCACATTTATAGCTAATGTAGAGACCTAAATGAGAAATCAGGCAAATTAAGTGAATTTGTGAGTCTCCCTCGGGGACTTAAGGCTTATAACCTATTAAAAATACAATATTTAACCAGGTACAGATAAATATATATATTACAATGCTGATTATTCTGCTATGAATAACTTTTTTCAGTCAAGTGATTAAAATACAAACAAAACAAACTGAAAACCAGAGCAAAATGGCAATATTCATAAACCACTAACAATAACAGGGGAAGCACAAGAGGATCACTGCAGGAGGTTGGTGAATAGGATGCAACAGGAATGTCAGTAAAGGACAGGCACAAAAGAGACATCTTGCTGTATGGCACATCATTGGTGTCAGTCACTAATGATCTTCTTGACATGTTGAGTACATAGCTCAGAATGTATCAACATTACTTCTTTTTTCTATCATTATTGGAAATCAGTTTAAACTTTCTGTGATAGAAACCAACGCCTATGTAAAGGGGTGCTTGCATGTCTTGAGGAAGATTACATGTTTGACCTTATTTAGATGTGCCATTTGATAAATCAGGGACAATTAATCATGGGATAATCTATGAGATTATCCATTTGGGGTCTCTGTCTTTTTCAGCTTGGGTTTCTGCTTCAGTTGGTATTCTTATTTGCTGAGAAAGACTGCAGTAGTGCCAGGGATGAATGAGGAAACAATCCTGGAGAGAAATGAAAAAATTAAAAATATGGCATAAAGTAGGGGAACCTCTATAAAAGGACAAAACTGAGTGTACAGTACTGAATGTATTGGCCAAATGCAGCAGTCTGCAGATGGAAAGCCATCAATCTGCTATAGCCCACCCAGAAACCTGAAACTCCCCCCAAACTTTCAGGAACCTAATCCTCTAACAGAAACAATTCACACCTATATTCGGAACCCCAAGCTCTCGTCAGTGCTTACATGGTAGTTTATTTTTGTGTGTTTGATATATAATGATTTTATTTAAAATTGCCATGCTCCTAGTGCAATTATAATCATCACTATAACTTGCAGTTAGAAAATACATCAATTTCTTCATTCAAACCATTAAAATACACCCAGCTAAAAATAAAAACTGGAATTAAAAATTGGAAATAGAAACTAACATGCAGGGAAATGCTAAAGTGAATGCAATCAGTTCCAGATTTAAAACAGCCTCCCCACACTCACACCTCCCCTTTCTACTACTGGGTGGTCATGGACTCATGACTGTTAATAGTGGTTTTCTTTAGAGTCATTCCAGGCTTCTATTTTCACTCACTTAAAATGGGAAGAAACAGAGGTATTGACTTAATTTTCTACATGCTCTTCACTAAGTTTCAAAATCTACCCCTAAGGAAACAGGCTTCTGAAATGGTGGTGGAGTGTTCCTAATCAGGGTAGCAGTGGGAGTCTGGAAAAGACTTGCAGTCAAGAGAACTTGAGCTAAAAAAAAGCCCCTATTATCCCTCAGGATGGAACTCACTGGGTTTATAGAGGGCAGTATGACACACAGGCTGTGATGGGCAAAGGCTGGTCTCCTGGGCATTAGTGAGTGATGCAGCCCTCTTACAGATGAGTAATAGGGCAAATCTAGCAGTATTTAGTTACAGGCTCATGCAAAGCACCCAGTATTGGCCATGTATAAATTTCTGGAGCTTTACTTGGTACTTGGCACTAGAATCATAGAATAGTTAGGGCTGGAAAGGACCTTAAGGTCATCTAGTTCCAAGCTTTACTTGGTAGTAACTTTACTTGGTACTGTGGTCTGACCCCACAGGAGCAGATGGACATTAGGTATGCTTTTGCAGCATGTCTTCCAGATTAGGGTAATCCAAAAGGAAGTCAGTGTGCATGCTGCAAAAGGGCTACACAATGTGAACTTCAGCAATGTAAATGGAAACAACTCAAAGATGTGCGTCAGAAGTACCCTCTTGATCCAAGATGGAGTGATAGGAGAGCCGCAAAGACTCTCTTCCCAGCCTATGGTCAGTAATAAAACTAAACTATTTCAATGTAACAGACACTGGGGATCTGCTATTTTGACCTCTACTCCCATGCCAGCCCTTGTCTGCAGTGTGTTCACAATCAGGCCCCAGGTGATTCAAAACTGTGTATATTATCCAATCCCTAAAGAATACCAGTATCTGGCATTTTGAGTAAAAGTAAAAACAAATCTGCACAGGAATATTCAGATAATACTACATGGGCTTGTATAACATGACTAAATAATCAACTAACACAGTAATTTATTTTTTTCTGTTCCCATAAAGTTATTAAATAAGCACTTTAAACACTATGTTATTTCTTCTCATTTTAACTTGCATATTTCTTACCTTTTCCTCCCTCATTCCACAACTCTGGTGGCCATGTGGCCTGTTTCATTTTCCCATCTCAACCACAACTGCAACTTGATCTGACCTCTCCTACCTAGAGGGGCAAGAGCTCAGCTTTGTGTCCCACCCATCCAAGTGTGTTGATTTGGCAAGTCACAGCTTGAAGTTCTCCTACATGCATGCAGTGCAAGATTCAGGGTCTAAATACCCTGCCTTGCAAAGCATCAAAAGAAGCACTTAGCTGCAAGGCAGCAAGGAGATAATCCCCATCTCCTCTGAGGAAAAGACTGAAGGGTCAAAAGAAAATGTCCTGAACTCCTGGCTTGGCTGCAGGCGAACTGTTAGAGCCTACAGCACAATCCTCCTTTCTGTACACAGGGCTTCCAATATGCTGGATGTCAGCAGCTTTCCTAACTCTAAATTAAGTATTTTTAATGAGCTTTAGCAAGTTTTCTCTGCAAATTAACTTTCTGACATTCTAGAATAAGTAGGGCAATAAATCACAATGTAATGCAGGTTTCATGTTGGGTCTGGTGGGATCTGTGAAGCTGTGGCACTGTAGACACCTAGTTAGAATTAACCAAATTATCAGTGAGTTCGCTAGTTTAATAGAAAACATTTTACAGGCAGAGTTCTAACTTGGTTTACAGTTGATCTGTGAAAGTACTTGCATTTGTATAGCAATTTTTTGCTACCTACAGCATAGCTCACCCTTCTGAACCTGTGAAGTTACTTATAAAGTATTATTACTCAGAAGTAATGATTAAAACTGGATTCAATATAGCTGCTGAAGACAACCACTATGATTTAGTTTTTAAATTGCATATACCTTAAAGCATGGTGTGCATAAGGTCCTGGGTAAATGAATAAAGATTTCTTTTGTGCAGATGCATCAGAAGGTAACATCTCGAGGACCATCTTCTATACATGTACTTGGATTTTTGATAGGCCCATCCAACACATGATTACAAGGGTAACAGTGCACACATGCAAACAAGTTCAGACTTGAGCACCTGGAGCACTGACGGCTGCTGTGCAGATAAGGACCATGTACCAAATGACCTTCATTCACTATTTTGCCCTTCACCAGAGAACATTCTCCCTTTTTTGTGAAGGTAAACCACATTTAAATTTCACACTGACATAAATTCAGTGAGGCAACTCACCACTCTCTGCGTAGGACAAGCAAGCTGCCAGTTGCTGGGTCTAGGGGCATGAAATTGTGGAAATACCACCCTAGACTTAGCCAGCTTCTTATGCGTTGTTTTGAATCAGCACCTGCTGTTGGGAAGCAGGAAACTATGACTGATGGACTCTCACCCACTCAGAGGAACTCTAACACGATTATATTAAGTACATAGCAAGCACACATTACTTAGCAGATATGTATTTAAATCCACACCTCTTTCACAAGCCATCTGAAAGTGCTTCACAGTCTCATACAACTTACAGATTTCTTTGCTTTAAATTTTCAATATCATTCTATTTAATGATTTCTATAGTTTCCTATGGCCCTTGATAGTTTTTTAACCTCCTATCTGTAAATCAAATATAACTCAATGAAAAAGAAAACAGTATTTAAATCTTTCTTCGTAGGGGGAAATAAAAATGTGTCATTTTGTTTTGAAACTGAATAAAAATAATAGTGCTTCTCTTTTCCCATTGGCGTAACATGGCCAGGATTTTATGTGCAGGATGGCCTTTGTTCTGCAGTCTGTGGATGGGAATCATGTTTCTGTGTGTCTTTGACACAACACAAAATGAAGTGTATCTCTGATCTTATCTGAAGCTATAAAGTGCTATTATGCTAAACAATAATATAATGAATGTTTTTTTAAAAAAATAAATCAGCAAATGAACCAGTTCTTCTAGTTGGGCTGTTAGATACAACTACCTTTCATCTTGAATTTATCCCTTTTCCTTTCTGGAATAGTTTAAAAACTGAACTAAATGGCTTCAAAAGTAACAGAAGCTTCATTTCACAATTGTTTTAAAAAAGTCATTTTAACATGTTTAGACATATGTTTAAAATGTGCCTTAAACACTTTTCTGGGAGGAGGTTTCTCTAATCTCTGTCAACTATTTTTCTGAAAGTTCATTCATGTTTCTCCATCTTATTATTCATAAATCACATTATCTTGTTCCTGCTATCACTGGGCTAATGCCCCAGGCACTGAAACACAGCAGTTACAACTGCAGCCCCAGTCCGGTGCAGGCTGGCACATCAGCATAGACTAGGGGTCCCAGAAGGCCTGAAATGTTTCCTGGCACACATCTAGCCAAGGCCAGGATTTTATTGAAAAGTTTTGTTTAAAACTGTTTTGATATCGTGAGCAAGGAAGAACATGCCCTGTCCACATTAGCAGCACCGCCATGTTTTACAGGCAGCTCTGTTGGGAAACTGCTTTACTGAAGCATGGACTGGCAATTTAAGAAATAATTTAATACATAATAGATAGCCCGAAGAGCTGCATCATTGTGAAAAATTTTCCACAATGTGACCTAGTTATGAATTTCTGAAATACAGAAGTTCACATGTGTTTGGGATTTAAGGTCAGGCATTCAGTGTTTTGGAAAATTAGGAGCTGCCAGGCTCTGCTTCTTCCACCTTCAGAGTGACTGATGGTGGTTTGTCCTCTTGCAGCTTCGAGTATGTGGCGCAGCCAATGCACAAGACATGCTGAGGAAGCAAGAACCAGCCTCTGGCTACAGTGTTTCCCTGTACTTGCACTTCCTGACCATTGAAGCTGCTGCAATACCAACAGCAGTGTCATACTGTCTGGCAAGAGAGAATATTTTTTTCTTCTATATTAAAATTGTGTATTTTGAGTAAATAAGTGCAAAAAAATTATAGATTGCTATGCTTAAGGTTGAAATAAAAAAATGCTTTACAGATACAGTCTAAGGGCTGCTGGGCTGACATTTTAAATTATGTTTTAAATGGTCCTGCTCTCTCTGCATAATTTCATCACATGGAGCTCTGGATTTCATAATTGCTTCTCAATTTGCTCATAGCTGTTTTATAGCTATTTTATCTTTTGGTAACCCCATTCTTAGCTTAGCTGTTTTAGAGCTGGTTTTCCTATTTGCTGATTATTTTAATTAGGCACAAGTCCAATCCTCTGTCCACCTTTACTCTGACAAAATAAAGAAGCCAATCTTTTTTACCATGCTACATAAATCAGATTTCTCTCCTCCCTTGGAGAGTACCTATTCTCTAAATCTGTACTAGTCTGAATTAATCTTTTCTTAAAAGGAATCACGAGTATCCCAGTTTTTTTCACTAGTATCTTACCAGGGACCTTGTACAACAGTATTAATCATTTCTACAACCTCTTGAAAAAAAAAAAAAAATATATACATTCGTCTTAGAATCATTGTGATTTATGAAATTATTAAATTTCTGGCTTTCTATGACTGCACACCTTGGTAGATGATAGTCTTGCTGTGACACACTTGTATATCCAGACTGCTCCATCTGCCTTTGTTGTTTATTGCCATTGCGCACTTATCCCACAGTAACAATGATTACTGGTAATCTGTACCAGCTTGGACTTGTACTTTGTACTTCCTTATCCCATTTCTCCTGCCCCATTCATACAGACTTCAGTTCTCCTTGTATCCCAGTCTTCCTTCCTATTAGCAGTGCCTCTTTGTCTTATGAGCAGTTTTCTCTAATGTGCTTCCAAATCATTAGTGAAATATTAAATAAAAACCACAAGAAGACCAATCCTTGTATGACTGCACTATAAGCTTCCTTGCAGCCCAAACCTCCCATTTTCAGCAGCTCCCAGGGCTGATCTCCCTGACCCCATGCCTCACTAACTTCACAAACACTAGAAATTTCCCCATCTTCTCCAGTTTAATTAATAATTGCCTATGCGGCACTATATAAATACTTAACTGACCTCTAAATGCTTCTTTTTGCTTCTCTAGAGAATTTTTTATCTTATCTAACACAGCTTTTGAGTTACTCAGCCACAATACACCTTTTGTAAAGACAGGAGTGTATTTGTCCCATCTATGACTTCCATCTGTGCATTATACTGCCTGTGCTGATGAGGATCAAAGACTTTTTTTTTTTTTTTTTTGCCACTCTGATCTATTTTTGTTCAGAAAACTCTTATTACTAATAGTACCAAAGGTACCAATAGTATCATCTGTCCCTTCAGTGTCTCTGGGTTTAGACCTCTAAGTGCCAAAAAGAAAAGTTGTTTCCTGGCTCCAGTGGCCTATCTTTTCTTCCTGCCTGAGAGTATTTTCAGGGCACTATGAGGCCTGAAGGCTGGAGCCCAAACAGAAGAATTCCTGCTATGGGATACTGGTAAGGTTTGTTATATTTTATGGGCCAGTTAGAGCCACATTTCCTCTTCTGTGCTACCTTTGGCCATGAATGATGCCAGGCACAGGAGGAATGGTCTCTTGAACCGGTTTGCCGTGAATGGAAAGTGAATCAGAGAAGTGAAGTTCCTTCATCCCTCAAATGACAGCACTCAATCCCTTTATCTGAGGCTAATGCTTAAGTTCATGCCCATTTGCTTCAGAGGCAGCACCTGAGACTGGTAGCATTTGTTTTAAGGCCCAAAGTCTAGGTGTCTTTTAACAGATTAAGGAAGGAAAGATCTTTTCTTGCCCTTCCTCATAAACCTCCACCCAAAGCCAAAAGAAAGAAGGTTAATTCACAAATCTAAATGCTGTAATTCAACAAAATAGTCCTTAATATAAAATAAAGTTCTGTGAGGGTAAAAGTAGGTCAGTTGTGTTTGCTTGCTCTGAAGTCTACCAGAACACGTGTTCAGTAATATATTCTGAGCTAGATATGCTCACCTGTAGAGCTGTCAGGAATAATTACTACTTGGGTGCCTGAGCTGCCATTATTAAAATAATGGTGTGCTTAGCCATTAAAAAGCAAAATTAATTCAATTCCATTTCAAGTTCTAAACTGGCAAATTTGCAGAAAGATCTCAGACTGACTTGAGAAAATTACTGAATATAAGTAATGCAAGTCCCAAACTGATGAAAATCCAGGGCCCAAATACCCCTGTGCACCTACAGTAAAAGGGCAAAAGCTAAAAGTCTTGTGGCACAGGAAAGCCAGGTGAGGTCAAGGTCAAGGTCACTGCTGACACTAAAATGAACTGTGGCTTTGAGGACTGATCACATAATATTCGTAGTCAGACTGTGTTCTGCATTATAAAAGGTAAAAACAGAATAAAACACTCCTTAGAGAATGCACCAGATTAGGCACTTTTATGAAGTATTGTCGCACATTAGAAAGATGCCCACATTCAAGTAGTAACAGAATAGTTAGACATGAAGGTGATGATAACTATTTTAGTACCAAGTGGTTTGTTCTCAACTTTGAACTGATGTGGGGAGGCAGAGAATAGCATTTATCTCACATTGAACCCTTTTCAGCCATGCACTCATCCATGTTTCTAAAGAAAATTATATGAACCCTGCACTTGCTAAGACTAAATCTTCCTTCAATGGATTGCTTTTACTAAGACCAAATGCACCCCAATCCCCCCATTGCGATGCAGATATTGAGCGAACTCGGTATGAAATATGAACCATTACAACAGGTAGACATCCATATATGCATTAATGTCTTCTACTTTGGAGTGGAATTAGCATGTGTAACCATGCATAAGCAGTCAATTATTCAAATATTCCATCTCTGAAAGTTAAGTTCAGATTTAGCAAATAGATCAGGTAAGGCAGTAGCTTCACTTTCCAACAACAAAAGCTCCTTAAGCTGGTAGCTTAAAAATTGCTATTAAGGCTTTATTTGCCTAACTGTAAATTCATGCATTTTTACAATGTATTAATCAGTCTGGGTAATCCTGTCTCCAACCCCAGTGACAGAGTAATTGATTTAGATATATCTGGAAAGATTTTTGCCTCACTGGCAGAAGCCTTCCCACCTGCAGTAATACAATGAGCAATAAGAAGGAGCATGGACACAAGTCTTTGAGGTCAGGCTAGTGGAGAAAAAAGGTCAGTTTGTACAAAATCTAGTCTGCATGCATGCAGTCTTTATTTGTAAATTACAAAATGTTTTAAAGCCTTCACCTTAGATCCTCAGTTTATGAAGAAGTACTAATCGGCTTTTTGAACAAAGATCTTCTTTTCCATGTTTCTATACAGCAATGCAAATATAGTGCTAGGATTAAGTATCAGATCAACAAAAATGTGTTAAAAATTGAAAATGCAATTCAGAATAAAAAGTCAGAGGGAATTCCAATCCACCACAAAACCTTGTGTGCAGAGAAAGGAGCTAATCTGAATAGGCAAATTAGTCCCTGCAGTTATTTGTTCAGGGCCATTAAATTAATACATTTAATGGTTGCCAATTACTATGTATGTATGCTGCTCTACGCCAATGATAAGACACTACTGGTCCTGCATTTTAAAACCATAATCAGGATCAAAACCTGGGATTCTTTTCTCCTTATTTCTCTTTTTTGTTAAACACATATGTGCAACTTCTTTACTTTCGAGAACACCAAATTTACATTGGCAAGTGCTAATAGCTGTACTTTTTACTATTAAAACTCCTTTTGTTGGGAAGCAGATTTGAAGATACTTGTAAGGAAAAGATACAGAAGCATGTAAGTTGTAGGGGAATTACTACTGTATCACTCTTTACCTAATACAAAGTCGTCTTGATGTAAGTGAAAGCAGAAAATTGGCACAATCAAGATTGTGACTACATTGCAAAAACTGGACACGACTCATTGGTAAGGATGAAATACATTTATTTTAAACAAGCTCTTTGATTTTGTACCAGAATATAGAGAGCTTTGGAGGCTATGTGGTATGTTTACTGCTGTGCATATGTATTTATACATCCCAGTGTCCGCACTGCGAGCTATAAAACTAAGAGAATGTAATACTTATTTTTTTACGACTGCTATTTAAAATTCAGCTTTTACAGATTGTGTTTGATTATTCAGAAGGGCTGACAGCAAATCCACTACGTGATTTGATGGAACTAAGTGGGCAAAACTGAGCCTTTATCAGTGACAGATCATTCTCATAAAACAAACAAACAAAAAAACATTTATACTTGACAAATCACCTGTGTTCTACCTTAGATTAGAAACCTAGAGAGCAACCACATGGTTTCAAAGTTTCTAAATCCCTATAAAAGAAATTAATCAAATGGATTCTCTGAAAGACATTTTCATTTTCTTTCTAAGTAGCACAAACTAAGTTAACAACAAAGCCACGCACTTGAAAATTAAATGTAAATTCAACAGCTAGGACAGTTTACAAATCAGTTCTGTAGCCCTGAAGCAGGATAAAAAGAAATAAGTATACTTCATGGTTGGTAACCTATTAACTGACACCAACTGTTGCAGCTGTGAATAAAACAAATGCATGATAAGATTAGATATGTTGATTGCACCTGGCCATCTGTAAATTGCTGCTTACCATAAGAATCACATGCTTTCTACTAGTTACTGTGATAAATGTGGAGTAACTGTTGTTGGTTGGATTTTTTTTTTTCTTTAGATAAATAATAGAGGAAATAATAAGGCAAAATTTGTAGGTAGCAGATTTGTTTTTCTAGTTTGTGCCGAGATTGCTCCAGTGTTTGTCAGCTTTGAAAGGGAGAAGAAGTCGAATAAATGAGACTGTATCTCACCAGTGTGGACAGAACAAGTCATCTAAATGTGTTTGTTTCATATGAAGAGAGAGAAAAGCACTCTGTAATGAAACTGCCTTCAGGACTGCAAAGGCCTTGCAAGACTTTCTATGATTTTGAACAAAAATACAATAGAAATATAAGTTAACACACCAACAGCTACAGCAGTCACTTTTTACCCCTTGAGGGAGTCACCAGCAGCTCCTGACTAACAGCTCCCCTTATTTTTAGGTTAGAAAAACCACAGAGGAGGCTTATTACATGTGCCACATGCAGATGCTGCCTCGCCTACTCCTGAGCAGACATCAAAATGAAAAGGAAGCAGAGGGCAGCTGTGAAAAGGAACATGGGGCTATCACACGAACCAAGGTGTGCAAAACTTCTGGCACACACCCCTGAAAGAAGCAGCCACCCCTCCAGACCTGCTTTTCTGCTCCTCATATCACTGCTGGAGTTGGCTTCTCCCCAGGGAAGGCAGCTGGAGTGCAGTAAACCTTTTATAGCCCAGGGAGCATGCAGAAGGCTGGGAAGCACCTGGCAAGGGCCTGCTCCTCTGTGGCAAGGCAGTGCTATGAGCTGCTGGGTGACTGACCATTGTTCCTGGGTGCAGGACAGTGGGGCACCATTTCCTAAACCTGCAGGAAGTATTCCTGCTTTATCATGGGAAGATGCAGTTGAGCACTGCTGCCTGAGAAGCATCTGAAGGATCACTTGGACTTGCCAAGTGTGCAACCAGACCACATACAAGTCAATTTGAAGAATCAAAAACCAGAATGGTCAATAAGGAGCCCACAGTGGGGGTGTTGAAACTAGATGATCTTAAGGTCTTTTCCAACTGTAACCATTCATGATTCAATGATTTTTTTACTCCAGCTAGACCCTCCACTGTATTAACCAAACCTGCAAAATTGCTCTACCATAGCTCTGAAAGTGTACCTGTGCTATAATTTGTCCCTGTTACAAATGACAGTGTCAGTATGGAAGGCTCTTATCTAAGTAGTGGCATATCACACACAGCCAGTTTATGTATGCATGCAATATTACAGCCTCATTAAACAACAGATTCCACTGCTCCTGTCAGCAAGTGCTTAATATAGTGCTGTTACCCTGCGTTCCAAAAGGAAAACAATTGCAGTCAAAAAATTGTAAATGCAATCAAATGTCTTAGTTGCAGGATCACCATGGCTGTGAGATAGTTGGGTGTCAGATATCCTTTCATGGCTGGATTTGCTTAGAAATCTCTGAACAATCCAAAGAGCAATCAGATACCACTTCTGTTCCCCTAGTTTGCAGTGATTTTGGCATAACATGTTGAGCTTTTCTGAGCAGCAGCCCATTTAACACTAGAATGTACAGCAGCATGCATTTTGAAACCTCAGTTACTGAATATAGATATGAAGTATATAAGATTACAAAATACATCAGCATATATCTATGTAAGAACAGCAGAGCTTCTTCCATTTATAGCAGTAAAGATGGTATTATATTTCTAGGATAAGAAAATGAAAAACCAAAGATAGATTACTTGAGAAAGCTTAAACTCTAGATGATTTTTTTTTATTCATCTGTAGGTGGCAATTTATCTGCTCACTTGCTCCATGTGATTCTGGAGATGAAATCTCCAGAGGTAAATTTTTTGCCATGTAAGATATTTTTGTGTGAATTCTTTTAGTGCGCAAGGGTGAATGCTGTTCAAATTTCCTTTACATGATTAGAAAACAAATTAGTGCAGAAGTTAGAACAAATTAGAGTGATGCTGAGAACAGGGAAGCAGAAAGTTTAAGACATAGTAAGCTGTGGGCTAGTGGAGCTATGCAAAGGAGCGAAAAATCTGCTGGCACTTGCCTTGAAGAGCCTTCGCCCCAGAAGGAGTTGGGAGCAGAGATGTGCACAGAGAAGCAGGAGAACAAAAGTAAAGTAGGGCACACCTGCACCACAACTCATTCCCAGCTGCTACACTGGAGAACAGGAGCCACTCTTGAATCACAGCTGATGGGACACATAAATCTATATACCTTCCTGATATGCAAGATGACTTGATTACAATTTCAGGTATTTTTAATGCTATAGTCTGCTGTGTACATCTTATCCTAAAACCAAGTGTCTCAAGTGTCTACAGGAACTTGGTCACTTCTGTCTTTTTTAGCTCTCTAGTCTAAATATCAGGGGGTTTCCCCAGTGCTCTCACTATTGTTTTTGCCAGTGGGTTTAGGGTATTTTTCCCTTTTTATATGTACAGGAAGAAAAGGTCATACACAGAAGTCTTCAGGACAATGCCTGTGCATATGTACGTCCTCTTATCAGCAACATGCTGCAGTGCCTCAGAGATGTTCTTTGACAGTTGTACACCTCTGGAATGAACATTACTTATACACTTGGTGTAAGACAGAAAAGATGCAGCCTTGTACCCTGGTTACTTCACCCTGCACAAAATATCTACCCTGTGCCACACCAGCAGAGGCATGAGAAGGAACTTTATGTCACAGGGCTGAGGGCATGAGGAAAAGCCTAAGACCTGCACTAAGATAAAGTGCTCAACCCTTCCCCTCCCCTACTTCCCTGCCCTGCGCTGGGGCACACATGGTCTTTCTTGAATACAGAGATATTTTCTGACATATCAACAGGATTAACACCTTGAATTTCAAAGGCAGTCCTAGTGAACCAAAGTAAGGGGCTGTTTAGCTCTTTCACAGGAAAGCTTTGGATAGCAGGAGTGCAATATTTTCTCATTTTACTCATTTTTCAACAACTACTGTATTTATAATCCACAAAATGACTATACACTAGCATCATCTTATACAGTATTCAATAAATCAGTAGTTTGACAAACCAAAATTCAACAGTTCAGGCTTTTTTAAATTCATTTCAGACACTCAGATTAGATACCAGACTTTGTGTATTGATGAAGCACATGAGTCAAGAATTAGAATTTTTGAATAATACATGGAAATTGCATGATTCTTGCACCGTGAAACACTGTATGATATTCTAGCTTCCTGAGGTTCCACACAGACAATTTGTTATTTCTGGTATCAATTAATCAAACTTGAATACAGACTCTATAAAGCAATGCAAATTCAGACATCTTACCTCACTTGAGCACACCTGCAAGTTGATATTACTCATACATATGCTTCTTGAATGTGAAAGCTAGATCAGGATTACACAGGGCAGTGTAAAACTCTGCCACCTTTTTCTGACACTCTGTTCAGAAAAATACAATTCTTAGAGAAAACAAGCTTTTGAAGCAGATTTTTTTTTAAAAAAAATAAATATTTATATTTAATATTAAACCAGTAACCTCTTTCTGTACAAGCAGCATAGGTGACAGAGACTGTAGAACAGGCCCTGGCAAGTACAGAATGGTATCATTTGAGCAATCTATTCAGAAAAGATTATTAAAAAAACCCAACAAAAAAAAAACCTACTTGTAATTGTCACACCACCACCATCATTAAGAACAATTATAAGGAAGGAAACCAGGAAGAAAGCCAGACTTGTATTTGCCCTGAGCACAAAAGGAAAAAATTGTAAGAAACATACATTTTTCTCTCATTCTTTTTAGATGAAAATGTATTTTTTCCTCTTCCTACCAGAACCTGCTATGTCCCTACCTACCAGACCCATTATGTCTGAAGACTACAGGGCTGGGTACAAAGACAATTTTATGATAAAAAATACTAAACATTGCCTACAGTTGAAATATCTGAAAATGATAGGCCACCCTTATGACCAGTCTTAATAATGTGACGCTGCTGGTTTTAGTCACAGTTATTTCGGTGCCTCAGGAGATCCTAAAATTAAACACATTTAAAATAATCACAGTTATTATCTCCACCCTTCTGTTTTGAACAGTAAACAGTGTTATTTGATGACAGGCTCCTCTGGAGAAAGCTCTGCAGAAAGACTCCACAAAGCTTACATGTCAGCCTGGATCTGCCTTGGTGACCATTTTATAGTGACTCAAAAGCCAGGTGCTGCTCCAGAATTTGTCCGCCTCCGCCAGGACTGTCTTTAGAGTACATGGATAACTGTCCACAGGCTGCCGAAGGACTTCACAAAACCTATGCAAGATTTTATTATTATTATTGAATTACCTTTAATATATCACTCAATAAATGTTCTCACAAGAAACAAGTTAGAAATGCTAAATTTTAGGAGAACCCTTTTTCCTATGTGCACAGGGATTACCTCTTGCCTCCTTTCCAGGAGTACTAAGTATAAGCAACATTTTACTTAACACAAGAAATCAGTCATACACTGAATTAAATAGTAAGCAACATCCCACTAAACGATCTTTAAACCCAACCCAAATTTAATTCAGTGTGCAGTGTCTTTGTAGCTCCAGCTTATCGATGACACTAACATCTGGGTGACATCATGATGCTGTGGAAGTGGGTAGCAATATTACTTCATTCTTGGTACTATGTGGGCTTCTGTCAAACTGTCTTCTTGCAGCTGTTTGCTAGTTCATAGAGACGGCAGGAAAAGATGAGCTGAACGTTATGAATGTGGTAGTGATAAGCTTGTAGAAGGCAGGGAAAGGTGAGAGCAAGCAGGAAAGACAAGCACAGGTGACTGGGAGGGAACCTGAGGGGCAGAACAGAGGAGCATGCTCAAAAAGCACAGCACTCAGAAAAAGCAGAGTGCTCCTTCTCCAGTCCTACCACAGGGAAGAGCTCGGCCCTGCCCGAGGGATGGCTGCAGGCACCCACCAGCCGCTGCTCCCCACCCCTGGCTCTCCTCTGGGCCGCTCGGCCTGGGGGGGCCTTCACGGCTGCTGCACCTCATGAATATGCAATCTGCTGCTACATATGTAGCAGACCAGTAATTCCTCTTCAACCTTGTGGCTGTGTTGCTTTTCACTTTGCAGAAAAGTCTTGCCAAAGCAGCTTTAAAACTGAAGAAAAACCTTTCCTTATAAGAAGCCTTAAAAAAAAAAAAAAAAAAAAAAAAAAGTTTACTAAATTCTATAGGATTGGCTAGGGCTTGCAATGCTCCTTTCAAGTAAATGCAAACAATGTGTTTTCCAAGTTTCTTCCCCCTCCCCACCCCCCTTTTTTTTTTAACAGAGCTTTTTGAACTTGTTCTCTAAGAATAACACGAGTTAAACTTCAAAAGTCCCGAATGTGGATAAAGGATAGACAGCATTATCATATTTTCTTATTAAAAAATCTCTGGAGAGGTGCTTCTGCCTTCCCAAACCAGACATTTCCATATAAGTGATTAATATCTGAATTAATATAAATATGTATACGCAAATGGCTTCTTACCTACTTATTGTATTAAATGAGTTTGAAATGTCTTGGCATTCTCATAACAAGAGCACTGAGTATCTCTGTGAAGGCTTGTCTTCAGCTAAAACATAAGTGAATATACAGTTTTGAAGGAAATGATACCGTGCAACTTTAGGCAACAGATTTTCACTCCTAAGTACCCTGTATAAAATGTTTCCCAGTAATAAAAGTTCTTCTCTGCAAAGCCACTGGGGAGAGTTCAAAGTGTTTATGAATCATGCTGAATAAAGGTACTCTGTGAACCTGAGTGACGCAGTTGAACAATGGAGTTTTCTACTTGCCAACAGGATGAAGAAGGAGGGCCCACTTTCATCTCAGTTTCCACCTCTGAGCCTTAAGCATGCTCTTCTTTGAACATGATCACTCACTATCATCATGCTATTTTAAAAGCCAGAGTTTTTTTTTCCCTTAATGGCAAGTATCTCAACAACTTTGTTCTCCTCGGATCGAAATAGGCAACAGAAAGATGGTGGGAAAGGTTCTTCAGCAGCATCCCTCTGCTGTGGCCTAGTCCTTTCCAGTCCAAAAGGCTAAAATCACCCCACTACACCTATTTAAATGCAGCATAGAATGTCAAGGCAAACTATATGTTACAGAGGTGAATGTTGCAGACAGAAAAACACTCAGAAGTAATACAGGTTGGTTTGGATTTTGTGTTGCTTTTTTTTCTGTAAGGAGAATAAAGTGCCGCCTTTTCCCGCCTTGAGGATGCCGGCCACAGAATGACGGGAGTCGCCTTAATTGCCCGCAGTGCTTCCTCTCTGGTGGCTCTATGCCCTGCTGCTGCTGCTTACTGCTCGGGCCGTGCCCAGGTGAGGACCCCGCTTGTTGCGCGAAGAACACGGCCCGCGCAGGGACTTTTCCGCGGGGGGGCGCGGAGAGCCGCATACCCCCTGGCACCGCCCCTTCCCTACCTACCCCGCGGCGGGCGGTGCGCGGCTGCGGAGCGCCTTCCCCTGCGGGAGGCAGGCTCCTCTTCCCCACTCCGCGTCCGCGCACCGCCTGCAAGGCGGGTGGGTCGTTGAGAGGGAGAAGGGTCGTGCCTGCCCGTGTGGACAGGCCCGTGCCGGGGGTGAAGGGGAGCGCTGGAGGTCAGAGCTACGCTGGGCGAGAAGGGGGTGGTTAGGGAGAGGGTGTACGCTTTGTGCGCAGCGAGCAGTTAGTGTGAGCGTTAATTAACCCGCCCAGCCCGGTGGAGGGGCGACCTCGCTGGTTCCCGGGGCTCGAAAGGTGGCGAAAGGTGAAGCTGCGGGGATTCCTCGGCCCGGTGCGGCGGCCGCTCGGGCAGCTCTCCCTCCCGGGAAAGGAGCCGGCGAGGGCACGCAGGAACATGTTTCGCGGGAGGGAGGGTTTGCCTTCCGAAAGCTCAGCCAGGGTCGACTCCAGAGCGTTTCTCACAGCCTGCGGAGCTGGGGGTGTGGAAAAGATCAACCGCAAGGGCTGCAGTTAAATATGCCTGAGAGCCAGTAATCCTCGGCTTAAGTGGGAGAGGGGGAGGGAAAAATCTGCCTCTGTGCTAAATCTGAGTGTTCTTAAGGTATTTTAACCGGTGGGGACTGTGGTGCAATTTGCACAGGAAGCTCGTGATCGGTGCCCGGAGCGTCCAGTCCTGCTGCTGCAGATGTGCCCGGACGCTTTCCCTCGTATCAAGTTCTCCTGCTCCGTGAGCCGGGCGAGCCGCTGGTGTCGAGCCACAGTCCCAAGCGTGGGAGCGGGGTCACGGTGACTGTGCCCTTAGCCCCCCCCACCCCGAGGTTTATCGTCTGTCTCCAAGTACGTGTGACTGTGTGGGCTCGGCTGCTCTGTCATGCAAACCTACTGAATTCCAGTTAGACACTTGTGGTGCTGTGCCGCTCAGTACAACCATGGAGGAGATACTAATAATATAATAAAATAAAGGTCCCGGGTTGGGTATCTCGCGTTTTCCCACGTCTGGCAGAAGAGGCTCAGCGCTGCCACCTCGCGTCCTCAGGCCCTATGAAGCCTGCAGGAAAAGGAATGAAGTTTCGAGGCCTTTTTTTTTTTTTTTTTTTTTTTTTTTACTTGTAAATCGTGGAGAAATCTGGCCCGTGCTCTTCAAACCGCCTTTTAGGTGGAAGCTGAGTGCTCACACTTTACACCTAGGCTTAAAAATGTGGGGAGCTGGAAGGTGCTTCCAGTCCTGCACTGGAGGATTAGGGGTGGAAGTAATTAACTTCAAGGAAACAGCCAAGAAATTGCAGTAAAATGCTTTTATAGAGTTTCACATCGTGTTTTTGCACTTGCTTTATTAAGCAGTTCAAAATTGTGCTTTTGCAAAGTGTTCTTTCCTTCACAAAATAATACGCTTCTGACTGTCCCATGTTCACGCTTTTTGAGGCAAGATTAAATTGAGGCGACTGCTTTCATCAAGGTAACACTTGACTTACCTGAAGATAATTTTTTGCCATGGCGCACTATGACACAACTGGGTGAAAAGCTTCTCTAAAGCTTTTTTGTTTCCATGTCTCTGAGTTTAGTTTGTATTTTTCCTGCTTTAACCTGTGTCTAGAAACATGAAAATATTTTCCTTGCTTTGTAGTTTAAACAAATTGAGATTTAAATGTAAAACATGATATCTGGGATTGAAATCCTTTTGGATAGCATGCTTACAGGTGAAGCATCCAGGAGCCACTGGCTGCTCCCAGACCCAGTTTTTCCCACTGCTGCACATGATTACCAAGGGTGTAGGTAAAACCAGTATTTACTCCTGATGCTCAACCCGCTGTGAGCGTCTTTTTCTGTAGATGTTGGTGGTGTA